>JWHW01045494.1:637911-663406 GCA_000931545.1 Papilio glaucus
ACAGAACGTGAAGATTACAATAGTTATTGGCGTTTAGCTTATTTTTTTAGTCATACGTCGTCCAAGCTCACTCCAGAATATGTCGTATTTTTCGGACGCATTTTGGAACATAAATTTTACTCAATCTACTCACCACTCGCAATTACTTCAAGAAATACGTTCCTCGTGTTATAAAGTCATTGTAGTGTAACATCTGTTGGGTTGTAGCACATGAAGTTGTAGGAAATAAAGTAGAGTTAAATAAAGATGTAGTAGTAAATAGAGGGGTAGTATTCCCAAACATCTGAATAGGGCCAGGTATCGGATGGCGAACACCTGGGTCACTTGGGCCGCCAAGGGCTGAGAGACAGTCCTCGCCGAACAGCGCTTCGTCCTCGGGGCTCTGTAAAAAAATTATTGTTATGACCAGGATCATAACGGTAAAAAATAATTTGAATTAAAACGAAAAATGCCATCTACGTGTACCTTTTTAAAGTGTAAGTAAAACTTTAAACCACCAATTTTTATCAGAAAGGAGTATTAACTTTAGAATTAGTGAATTATTAATTTTGATAACACCAAAATATTTTGGGGCGATCTTTGCCGACACATAAAGTTCTGTAATGGGTAAATATGGTACCTACGAATTAAATAATTGAAAACGATATTAATAATACTTTCACCGCCATAATAGGCAAACTCCTAATTCTACTCACCTACCTAAAATTGAAATACCCGACTATAGATATTGTATCCTATTAATATTTTATCATAGGTATTAGAATTACATTGTAAGGATGAAGTTTTGGTGTAATAACCAAAATTTTAATAGCGGGCAGAATGTTCTTCATGCCACCAATTCCATAATTCAATGGAAATAAACCATCAATTGAGTTTATTTTTATTGTAATTTAACATTTTTTGCAGTTGCTAAAAGGGACATTCAAACATGTGCAATAAGTTCTTTTTACCACAATTTTATTAGTAATATATTTGATTATACTAAAAAAATGATTTTGATGTGTGATGAAAGTTTTAAGTAATTATTACTGTCTGTCGGGCTTCTGGCTTAATATTTATAGTAAGTATCTTACATTATTATTATTACATTTTAAATCATTTTGGCTTACATAATAAAATTTTGCAATATCTATAGAAAATGATTTAGAAAATCAGATTATTTTTATATCTGTTGAATATAACAAAATCCACCAATTGTCACTGTCATTTATATTTCTAATTCATTGAATCATTCATAAACCAAAACCATAATTATTAACTGTTTTCATGATTAAGTTTAGCTTATCTCTGTGGTTTTTGTATTACTGAGTAAGAATTTGATGTGATTTTAATATTTAAATCAATGATGCAATTTAAAAGTAAAATATTATTCATATCGTCGATATTCTTTGTTGTGACACTAAGATCGGGTAAGACACAGTTGTAAACATGGTAACGCCCTAAAACTTTAAAAATTTAAACGTTATATGCTTTATTTTAGTTGAATCCATAAATTGCTATCAGTGTTCAGGGACTGATTCAGAGAATCCTTTCGAGTGTAACGAATTCTTAGATAGCGATACAGATATATTAGCGACCGATTGTGCGACTATCCATGATGCTCAGTATTGCATCAAGCACGTCGGTAGATACGAAGGTGAGACGATGCAACAAATGTTTAGGGTCTCTGGGACTAACCTATCATTAGATTAAACTATCTAACATTGGGCTGTTAAAGATATATACATAACAAAATATTACTAAGTGCTAAAATGTTAATTTTCTTAGTATGGCTTCATTTATTTATTGTATTAATGGTCAAACATGCATAACTTAAGTGTGGAAGCAAGACAGGTCTTCACTCTTCAATTTTATTGGTCTACTTAAAAAAAATATTTCTATATCCTTACTGTGCATAGAACTTAGAAAATCATTAATATAAACAGTAAACACTAAAATAAAATATCACTGAGAAGATATAATAAATATAATTTCAATTGAATCCTGAGATATGTCTTCATTTCTTGACAGTGGTTACTGGACGATCAAAGCTTGCAAAAGTAACTGTTCCTATCTGAAGCTATGGCCATTTATAATTCAGTGCTAATAAAATGTACTATCTAAAGATTTAAGTTTTTGAATTCCAATGTGGTGTTGCATGAAATTATGTATATAAAAATCATACATGTCATTGTATCATTTTGGATAGGTATCACTGTAGGATCATCATAAAAATCGGAATTAAATTACTGCACTGTTTAATCCTTTATTTTTAATCTAGGCATAGCAATAGAGTGTTACCAATGTAACTCTTCTAACACTCTGGAATGTGGTGATGGTCTTATTAACTTAGATGGAGGATTCCTGAAGCCAAGTCTTTGTGATCATGTGTATAATGCCCGGTATTGCATTAAACAGTCAGGTTCTTACCAACACTAACATAAATTAGCATAAAAATATTTATTGTTAATAAAAATGCACTGGCATATTACTTGCTACCACAATATATGAATTTTGCATAGCACACATGGCTTTATACTGAATTTCATTGGATTCATTATTTTTACATGTAAGCTGGTATTAACAATCAAATTACTAAAGGGTACAAAAAATGATGGCTACCAGTCTGGGTAGGCTTCCTGCAAGATAGATTCCAATTTTGAGGTTAAGGTTGAGAGAGTCCACTGGATGATTGATCTTTGGGTTTATTCATTAGTAAGGACTTTGTGAAAAAAGTTTGAGTACCTATCAGATTAAATAATTATGTGATAAAGGTGTGTTGAACTAATGAATGTATGTAAAAACTCTTTACTATGAAAGTTATTAGTGGTAATTGTAATATAATAATGATGTAGTAAAAACAGAATGAATGAATAAAAAAGGGGTATGTATATGTGCGAAATGAAAGTTTTATAGGATGTTTCTAATCAAGATGGAAAGTGTTTAAACAAAGTAAAATTCTACACTAAAATTCGTGAATTCCAAAATATTTTCGAAAAACAACATTACTTTACAAAGTAAGCTATCCGTATTATATAATTTTTCTCAAGATTTACTCAAAATTAAATAATTTCCAATGAAATGTAAATGCATAATGGTCTTGCCATGTGTGGTAAGTGACATTTGTTTGTTTGCAAGCTTAACATCTTGATTTGGAACAAACTATAATTTCAATGTTATCTCTGTCCATTTGGGTGTAAGTGTATATACACACAGGGCATTGCACTATATATTAAATATTTTTATGTAAAATTCATCTTAGTCAGGGGATCATGGAGACTGCGTAAAGTTGAGCTTTAAAGCTGTTATACCACTATATATACACTAAATATTTTTGTGAGTTTACTGGCACTGGGCACTAATAACACTGTTTTAATGGTGAGTTTTAACCGCATGTAAATGAATTAACTGCTATTGGAAAGAATTGACAATTATTTGATCTTTGTATTTGTAAAAATTTCAGGTGGGATTAGCACAAAACGATTTTGCTCCTCGTTAGATTTGGGCAATTATTGTAACTATGTTGCCCAGCCTGGAGACAAACTGGAATACAGGACATGTATTTACACATGCAGCAGTGATGGTTGTAACTCAGCAGTGGCTATCAAAATTTCCATGACGCTATTACTGTTTATATTTATTTCACTTTTGTGCTTCTCATAATATAAGATTTTGATATTAGATTGTGTGTGTGTGTGTACCTCTGATATTACAGTTTAGGTTTTTACAATTTATATCCAGACTGATTTTTCATCACTGAAAAACATTTTGTGCTCATTACAACTGATCATTCCATTTGATGCTGAATTTCCTGTTAATTATGTACATATTTGTTAGTTTTATTATCATTAGTTTTAAGACTAATTTTGTTCCATTGAAAAATATAATGTTTTAAATTTACTCTTGATGAATTTGACTTTTATAAACTGTAATATTTTTTTATAGTAATCTAAGATAACCCACCGCGAGACCACTTGTGGCAACATGACCACTAGTGACAACATCTAAAGATGACACACATTTACCACTTTTTACAGAGTGGAAAAGGAGCAAAATACTTTCTACTTCTATTCTATGACAGAAATTAACCAACCAGCAGACCTTTGAAGTATAGCTTCTTAATTAAATAAAATAACATTATTATACATCATTTATATTGTCAATTCCATAGAACTAATAGAAATAAATTGGCATTCTCTGAACATTTTCATTACTGTATTTTTTCCAATTTGATGGGAATTAGCTGAGCTATAGGAATTGTGAGATAAGAGAATAAAATAAACAAAATAGATTTTGCGTATTGCATACCAAAACAATACATACAACCCTTTTTTTCATGCAAAACATGATTAAAAAATGTTGCTGGTTTTGTTTCTCCATGCCTCATTTCATTTATTGTATCCATATTTAATAATAATTTATCATATTCATGTATGGATTATATATTTTAGAATGTTTACATTCCGCATTTAATATTACAGATAATTTGTTTATACTCTTTAAATACAGTTTTCTATAAAAAAAAATCATTTTTTTATTACCCAATATATCTGTAATTTTGAAAAGCACTACTGAATGGGGAAAAGTGACTATAGCAGTGGTAGTGCCTGCAACAACGAGTGTTGCATGAATAAGCCGTAGAATACCACGACCTTGCAGAAGACAAGCATGAAGTAGAAGTATTGTGTTTTACCTGATGAATGGCCAATAACATAATTCTACTCTTTCCTTTCTAATACGGAAGGGATTGAAGGGAAAGAATATTTGAAGGGCAAGGGAGTGGAGAAAAAAAGGAAATATTCTTTTTCTTGTATAACCCCACATCTGTCAGCAACACATTTGCTTGTTGCATCGGCCTATGGGCAGCGGTTACTTAAGATCATGGCGGCAATCGAGCTTGCCAGTTATCTCGATCGCTACCTTCTCCCATAGAAAAAATATGGTTTCTAACCGGCGTGCCGCCTCCATTGTCACGTACCTTATAGCAGTAAGGTAATGTATCATTATATATTAATAAAACGCAACTAAATGTTCAAACATTTATTGGAAATTTGTGCTACACAAGCTTTATATAAAAATACACAATAAATATTAACGTCGACTTAGCCAAGAACTAAAATATTAAACCAGCTATTATGCAATAATACTTTTGTCTTAACGTAACTTACACTAGTCGTTGCTTTTGTCCAGAACAATGGAATGTCAGGTAATGCATTACGCTCCGCTCAAGTACAGTCAGCGTCAGAAGTCATCAGATACAAAGTAGATATTTATGGCGAAGTGTGTGTGTACATGTTACTAATGTATATTTATACAATTTATGTATAAAATACCTTCATAATTTTACAATATTCTAGTACAGTAATTTTTAAATAATTTCATAATTTTTTGATTTTAAACTATTGACATTAATTTAAGGATATATTTGCCAACCTTTTTTCAAACCTGAACCTGGCACAGGAAATTGATTACAAAACAATAAGCCACATATAAATGTATCCGATCAAGTAATATATGATATTTCATCAAGTACCTTAGCGGTCTACAAATGTTTGTTGCTGACTGTACTTATAGACATTGCATTAAAATATTTTAAGGGTTCACAGAACATGTGCAAGCGTCTAGCACCTAAGTATTGTTACCTAACTTGTATTGCTATAGCTAAAAAAATATTTCCCATACAAAAAGTTCAGGTAACCTTTTTGTACATCATTTTCACAGATTTAAACAAGTCTGGCACTGTTTTAGAAATTACTGTTTTCCTTTGCGAATTACATCAGGTTATATTCTTGAATGTTTTTCATAATTTCATTTTTATAATGATAAAGTAAAAGCCTCCAATAAAACGGAGACATACAAAACTAACGCACATAATAAAAGGAACAATACTAAAATAAATCAGACTTAAAAAGATTAAAAACAAATCACTAACAAAGTCAAACTTAAATGTAAAGCAATAAACAATATTTTTGTGCATATTAAGAAACAGTGATATTCGGAATATTAAGTCCTCACAAAATATAAAGGCAAAAAAGGCCTTAATATTAATTGCACAATTTTATAATTAACATCAATAATAAAGTTAAAACACTCATTAAAATTAAAACTTAGTAGACGCATAACTGTCAAGGATTAATTATTTTTGTGTTCAATCGATTGAAGCATTATTACATACAAAAAGTATTGTATATTTTTTATTTCTCATCACTTAAAACACTCAAAAGATAGCTTCGCATCTTAGAGCAACATTGAACAAATTCCTAATTATGTACTTAAAAATATAAAGCTTGGACAACCAAGCCGTCTTATTCTAAGGCATTCCGATAGCTAAAGAAAATACAAATAACTCTAAAACTATATTAGTAAATTTTTAGACAAAACTAGGCCTTACAATCACGTAATCCCCATAAGCTACAACATAAGTTGCAAGTGGAGAAAAATATAAGTATGTCATGGAAAAATCGTGTTAAAGAAATTTTCATTAAAGTAGTATTTTGCGTAAAATATATAATAAATATTTTTTATTAAAAATTAAAAAATAATTGGAATGATTTCAAATTGTTCCCTCACGATTTTTTTAATCTAATACTGTTGGCCTCATTTGGCTCATTTTAAACATTATTATCATTGAATGAAACACTCATCAATAACTTACTCAAAAAGAATAATACAAATTAGTTACTTGCTTTACCACAATACAAAACGGTTTTTATTTTTCAATATTAAAATCAACGCAACCAAATTGGTGTAATATTTTAATAAAAATAAACTAGTGACTGGATTAACGGAATGAGACACTATTTCAACCAAATCTTATTGAATAATAAAGACGAAAAATTATTATATTCTATTCTTGCAAATATGTTTCCTGCTATTTGAAATTTAAAAATTGTTCTTATATTCATAGTTTTAAATGAAGTTTAAAATTCTTACGTAGTAAAATTACTTCTTCGATATAATCATTTGGAATGTTTTTTGAATTTAGTTAGGGTAAATATTTCATTACTAATAGTGACATAAATCACAAATTTATCAAATTATTAATTTGTAGTTCCTAAGTACTACTGATCTCGAATTATTTTTAAGAAGGCATATAAAACTTAGAATTCTTAAAGCTAATTTTCATTTTATCGTATTTTTTGAAACCGTAAACAAAAAGATTCAAAGTTCAAATAACTTTTAAATCTAAAAGTTATTAGAACTTTAATCCAAATGGGGTAAACAGATATAAGAATCAAATCTGACATGACTTTTTAAATATCATCCGATTTTTGGTCTATAAATATTCAAAATAGAAACTCATTGGTACAACCAATTTTATACATAAGATCTGCAACCATGAAAAAAATCACTAATACAAATATGTGTAATAAAGATGTCACATCATATAAAACGGTACATAAGACGACGTAGGCCTCAAGCAACGATTTGACAACAAATTGATGTCATGTTTAAAGATTTCGCAAGCTTTTTGTTGCACATTGAATTGTGCCCAACAAAGCTATTTATTTAAATAACATTTAAAATACATTACAAGTCAGTACATATTGTACCCTTAGCTTCAAACATCACAAGCAGAATGCACATACATTAACCACTGTTCAAGTTTTCAGTAAAAGTCTTCACTAAATATAATACATAACTAAATATAATCAATCATGATCGTATATAATTTCAAATGTTACACAAAATCGATATAGGTCAGCTAATAGCATTCTATCGACAAAAATTATTTAACGGAACAAAATTCCACACTGCATGAAATTTGTAAAGAAAACAACAATAAGTGTCGAACATCTAATTAAGATATTGGTGTTCAGCGCCGGTAAAGTTGGAATGCGGACAAGACTGAATTAAAAGATGAGTATAGTATGTCGTAAGCAAAATAAGAAATTATTTTAACGACACAAATCTAAAAATAAATGTCAGCAATTAATTCCTGCCTCCTTATTGAAAAACATCCTCATTTTCTTCTTCTGACCTTTGCAACAGTGGCTATGTGTGTCGTGTGGTGGTGGTGGGGGTGAGGTGGCTCACTGCGCGGCAAGACGCGCCTGCAGCGCCGCCAGCAACTGCTCCAGCTCGCGCACGCGCTGCTGGCTGTTCTGCAGCTGACGCCGCGCGATGCGCAGCTCCTCGCCTTGACGGTTGAATGCCACTCGTAGCTGCAAATCGAAATCGACAAGTTATAAAAATATTTGATTACCTAACGTAAGTTGATTGGTATCATTAACTCAGTTAAAATCTTGGACGAAGTTTTTTATAGAAACAGGCAGCTGAGCCGACACACTTTAGGAGATTGTTATATCCGGAGGAACATTCGCAACATCCAAGAATAAAAATTGTCACGTATGTGTTTTGGTGGCTTTTTGTAGGAAAGAGAATATGTAAAGAAGAGCAGGGATTGGAAAGGAATGGCGAGGTCGTGGTACTAGCCCGGTCCAGTGCTCGGCAACTGCTTGCCGCTTGATCTATACATAAGTCGTTCTCAGTGAGCTGACCTCGTGTTCCGTGGTGAAGACGTCGCCCTGGTTGATCTGCTTGTAGAGCGGCACGGGCTCGGCGTCTCCCGCCTGCTTGCCGAACATCTTCTGCAGCTGGTGGAACTTCGTTGTCTGGTTGGCGCTCGTCTTCTGAGACTTCTCGTTTATCGCCACCTGGAGTGAAGCAATCAATGTTAACAATATCTAATACTACAAAAATAGATTTAAATAGAAAGAAGTTATTAGACTCGAGTTTGATTTGACATATACTTGTTCCCTAGAATTGCCAACGGCGAGTTATGCAAGGGTGAACCAAGTTAGGTTGAAACCTAAATTGGTTTTTGCGATTTAACAATGTTGGCCCCAGATTTAGCTCGGCAACCCACTTGTTATTTATCAATATACAAATTATGTAGGTCCTAATCAAATAACAGATTAGAGTTTTAAATTTTTGATGTCGTGTCCATTAGATACAAAATGATAATGTTAGCACAATAACATTATTTACGTACGTCGTTGTCGTTAGCGAGTGCGAGCGGGTCACGCGGCTGCCAAGTGCCGAGCGGACGGTAGTCGGGCGTGGTCTCGCGCGACAGGAACGCGAACTTCTTCCTATTGTTGGCGTCCTGCGGCTGCAGCGCCGGCGCCTCCTTGCTGTTAGTGCGCGGCTTGTGCGTCGATATCGTCACGCCTGAAGAGTGATATCACATTTAATTAGCATATCCCTTTAATATTTACTCGTCAGCACAATATATGATAATTATCAACGATATAAGATAGATTGCGGACTCACCAGTTTTCATGCTAATAAGTAGCGGTGGCGCGTTCATGCCGCTCAGCCAGTCCTTGGCGCTGAGCGCGGGCAGCGGCGCCGCCGTGTCCGGGTACAAGTCCTCCTGCACATTTACATAATATAGTCTCCTTTATACTTTAGCCTCTTGTCGTAGGTACAGACAGAAAACTTTTTCATCTTGTCCTCGAGTTTCGACTCGGAAATTACATGGTTACCATGGTTCTTTGATGTGAAAATACAACGCCACTTGCATTAGTTATACAGCAACAGATTCAGGTCACTTATATTACAGTCCCAATATATAAATTATACCATATACAATATATAGATATAGTAATAACTTGTCATAAGCAGGCGGTGTGGCGATCTATTACTAATATGTGTGTAGAAAGTGCTAAACTGCGAGAGCTCACTTACCGTTGATACAGGCAGGAGTAGAAACGAAGACATGTCATGTCCCCTACCAACAAGAATAATGCGTAGAAAAGTAAGAGGAGATAGCGGGGATAAGGGAGTTAGAGAGAGGAAGTATGAGCCACAGGACGGTGGTGTAATAAGTAGCGTAGGGTTGTTTTACCTGGAAACAGTCGGACTTGCGCGGCACGATCATGGAGATGGGCTCGCAGAGGCCGCGCGACGTGTGCAGCTTGTAGAAGCGGAACACCTCGCAGGCCGCCGTGTTCACGCCGCGCTTCGGCATGTAGCCCAGTCCGCGCTGTGCACACATACACACACATGTCAACACTCGTGTCCAGTCATATTCGGTTACGATATTGACTCTTTAGAGCGCTCTTAAATCTGAAGCTAAACGCGTACTAAGTATGCCGTTTATGAAATAAACCTAAGAATCAACAACATGAAAATATTGTTTTTTCTGGTAGCGGCCATATAAAATCTGACATCGTATGTTCAATATTTTTGTTTGTTGTAGATATGATTTGATATATAAGTCTTTCATAACCTACATAAATTTCTTTGTTTAATATTTACATTGAAATCTCTGATTTTATAAAATAACTGTGTATATTGTTATTTATTTTTTTAAAAATATTACAAATATAATAATATATTTAAGTGTGTTACCTGAGGATTTCCTGACAGAAATTGATTAAGGAAATGAACGTAAGGCACTTGATCCACCACCTCGTAGTACCTGATGTTCCCATCACCCTTGCCCGCAAGGTAAACCTGCACAATACAAAAGTATATTATAAACTTTAAATAATTAACTTAGAAAAAACCAAGTAAAAAAAACTGATCGTATTTAGGAAAAGTACCATCTACAGGATACAATCTATCAATCACAGCCTTTTACCATTATACCCGCCACCCAAATAACATTATAATTACGAATCTAATGTGACTTCCAAATCAGATTTAATCAACACTTCCGTGAGCCAATTAATTTTAAAATTCCTTCGAGAGATGATACGTGGAATTTTTTTTCGTGGCAGTAAATCAATTTATTTTTATTCATCAATTTATTATATATTTTACACCAGAACCAAAAGGATGAGTAGTGTTGGGCGTTATATCTTATAACAGACACTATATTTCATATTGTCTGTTATATGTTATATTTTTAATCGTATAACACATTAAAAATCAGCTATGACTATTATAATATTTATTATTGTTGGATAGCACCAACTACCTAAAGAAGTGTGCATTATTATGATTTCCGCTAGCTTTGCGGTCTCGTCGTACTCGGCAACAATGCGTCATTCATCGAACCGTGGTCAAAATTGGCGCCACGATTGGCGTACTTCACGCTGTTGTATTATATAAGAGTGTGAAGTTCGCCAATCGTGACAATTTCACACAATATCGCCTATAACTAGGGATGAGACACTGGATTATATAAATGGAGTAAGGGGAGATTATGAATTTGATATGAAATACGTAGAGATAAACATATTGCTGGAGGAAAACATATTTTTCCCTTGATAGTCTGTAACTTGAGCTGGCACGTAAAATTAAATATTTATTAGCATTGCGCCACAAAGTGGTTTGTTTGTAAATTAATAATAAGATGCAATTTGTTCATGTTCTGTTCTGTTCTAGTCGACTGGATCTTAGTAACAACTTTAATTTAGCAAGGAATACAACTCACCATATTAGTATCATAATCATAGTACGGGAACACAACACCGGACGAACTATCAATAGTCTCACAAACGAGCGGCGCGGTGAGATCGTGCTGGTCCCACACCGCGTACTGGCGGTCGCTGTGCCGCGAGAAGCCCGTCGTCAGCACCCGCCCGGACCCGAGGAACGTGCACTTCGACGCTTTAGTACCCATGTGGCACTGACCCTCCTGTCAAACACGTAGAAAAATGGAGCTACGCGTAACCAGTGGCAAGTTATCTCGACCGCTATACTCTGAAGCGATATATAATAAGATAGTATAGAGGCAATAATAACAACGATCCCCATGCTATGTTAAATAGATTTTTATTCGAATTTATTTTTTAGTATGTCCCAATGAATCTTAATCTGGTGAAATTTTAGGAGGCCTTAAAAGGCCTTAGTTTAATAACGAGCGGTAGCCGTGTTCTTCTATAATTAAAGAAAATTTCCTAGGTTGCGAACACAAATGCTTTCTTTATTACTTTCATTAAAACAATTATTGTCTTACCGTGGGTTTCCACTGCCGAAAACATTTACATAAAACATATTGTCATCTCAGTTTTATCGAAGAGAAGCCTTGTATCGCGATACGATTTTACGCCAGTGGAAACCAACGGTTAGTTGTTACTTGAATACTACGAAGACCTGGAATACTAAGGCTATTAAAGGAAGAAATGGCATATATTATCTGTTATCAGTGCGAAGCTGGAAACGGAGCAGGTGAAGGTGGTTTATAATTTATGGTCTTACAGAAAGCACTATACCGCGGCGGGGCTCGATGACGCGCAGCTTCTTGTCCTTGCAGGTGGTGGCGAGCAGCGAGCCGTCGCGGTTGAACGACATGCAGTAGATCACGTCGCTGTGGCACTCGATCACCTTCATCGCCATGCCTTTGCCCACGTCCCACACCATTATCTGAAAAGTTGCCATGATACATATTATTTATAACCTAACTTATTGCTCTAGAATGATATGAAGTTTGGAATATTATCTTCTCTAAAGACTAAAATCATAATAAATGAATATTTTGATAAAGAATGTTTAATATATTTTAGTTATTTTTATATCTTATCCGGCTTAAAGGACCAAATAATAGTAGAAAAGTTTTAGCATACCGAAAGCTTTAATTCTTGTCTGGTTGTAGATATATCAATATCAAACAACCATCGTGTTTTATTTAAGTACTTAACCACCAATTGTCAGACAATACTGACAGCTGTTGTGTTAATAAATACAAAGATCTTCAGCTTGAATGGAGTAATTTGCCTTCCCTAATGCTTTGACTAACTTAGATTGTATTTGTGGGCGTCAGTTTCCATTGTTTACACAATCTTAGAGGAGTTACATCTGTAAGCAATGAATATACCAAAATTGATTCTGGCTTGACTTAATTCCGATTACTCCAATATGTAAAACGGTTTGGAATAAGCTGTGCTACCAATTCGTTGACATTTCTCGCTCCACATCCTATCACTACGTACGTGCACTTAAACATTTATTCCCTCTTAGGACTCTACTGCTTAAAAGGGTTAAAGGGTCTACTGGTTAAAGGGGTTAAGGGGTATAAGCTAGTGCGTTTGGTTAATGTGAACTTGATCACACACTTATAAACGTTATCCCGGGCTCGATGTTACATAACATTATGTTTAATATATAAACAATGTAGATGAAATATATATGAGATCTAATATGAAATGACTGATAGTGAGGAATTAGTTGTTAAGTGCACAATGACCAGTTAATGCGAGGCGGCACGACACGCGATACAGTTGATTTAATACAAACGTACAATTAATCTCGCGTGTTCACAAACATTAAACATGTTTTTCCATTTAGTGCGACGTGTGTGTAGTTTGATCCATATATCATATACCATTATATTACAGTATATTTGTATTTTCTATATATTTATGACGTGTTAAATCTTTATCCATTGTGAAAAGATATTGAGATTAATTTTTTAGCATTTATTTAATGTTTTGTTCAGCCTCCCGTGACTATGAGAGCTGTAAAGTACTCGAATCGTCGAAAAAAAAGCATTAAATAAACGCGATAAAATCCGTAAAATTATTTTAATTTCAATGTATATTTCTAACTAACCAAATAATCGAATCCTGCACTGAGGAGGATATTCTCGGCCGTGGGATGCCACTCGATGTAGGCGACGCGGCGCTTGTGTCCGTGCAGCTCCACAAGCCAGTCTGTCAGGTGCATCGAGAGCCCGCCGTCCGGGATGTGCCATAACTTCACCTGCAATTAAACAAGACCTGTATTAACTCATTGATATGCAACATATGCGTCATAGCAGAAATCACACCAACTCCCACGAATCATTACTCGATGGAATTTTCTATAGGATTATGAAGAAAATTTACCAGTCCGCTCCTAGTAGGGAGTAGTAATTTTTTGTATTCGTTTACACGCTCGTTATTGTGCAAATTAATATAATACAACATAGAATTCACGATACCACGACTCTTTAAACTCTGTGTCTTAAAGTATCAGTCCGCCTACGAAACAGATTTCCAGTATTCCCCAAAACAATTGGGATTTGGTCATGGCAGGTCGATGATGAACAAGCAGTACTATTAGTACGCGACTGACTATTACAATAATTTTTTTATGATGATATATTGGTGAAATTTTATTTATATCAAAATTTGTTTTTTTTTTTAAGAGCCCAGTACTGGATACGACTTGACAAAGGGGATTATGTTAACAAGAACTAAATATTCCTAAACCTTACCCAAATATTTACATAGCGACCTTTTTGCGAGTGTTTGTACAACCTTGAGTTAGGGGCCGGCGCCAACATTACTGCGCCCTATATCAACACTAAACTCTAACCTCGTCTAATCCAATAACAATTGTGTTTCTATTTGTTTGTACATTTGGGAGAGTTCACGTTGCTATATGTGGGGTCGGCACAGTACGACCGTAGTTCATTCGGTAAGAGGTTGGCGTATAGCCTGCCTGACACTAACCCTTCTCGGGCATGTATATGAAATATTCGTAGATTATTAAAATAATGGACTAATATTTCTGTCTAACCATTCCCAAATGGTTTAGGAAAATACTCCAATGGCAGATTCGAACCCTCGACCACGTTGTACATCCATCCTATATACAAACGTCAGAATATTTGTAGCAAGATTAACTATCTACTACTATGTCACAATCTTTTTTTTATTTCATTATTATTATCAGATTATATTCTGTCATTTATTTATTAAAATACCAAACTTTTGAACTTGCATACAACTTATTACTACTTACTAACTTTTGTTTTGCCTATTGGAAAAAAATCAAATAAAACATAGGTAACAAACACTACTACTACTAGTGTGATTTAAAATTGAATGAAAACAACAAGTGTTACGTGTCGACGACAATTGTTAGATGTTATTCAAAGAGAAAGTGTTTGTCAAACACTAGCGTCGAGTCATTTATAAACGATTTGAATGATTAAGTTCATATAAATTTCTTAAGTCATAAAATTTTGCCATTCAATAACTGGGTTGAAAAAAGTTTACTGCCTCACCGGCTACAACCTCTTATAACGTTGCCTCCCTCGAGGAAGAGTATCTTTCTAAGAACCTCTCCTTAATTTCTAACAACTATTCCCCATTCTAAACACATCGCATTAAGGTATCTATACAACCTTGGCTTTATAATCCTGAGTTAATGATGAGTCATCCCAACAAAACGATAAACAACGTGATATCGGAAATTATTATGTCAAATGAAAGCAGAAGAAACGAGAAGTAATTTCACTATTACTTATTGTGTTTTCGGAACAAAATAATATCATAGATGGCACCAAGCCCATGAAAGACATAATATCCAGACTCTAACGCTTTCCTATATTTCTTTGAGTTATAATTTGATATCTTTTTTTGCCCGTTATAGACTTTCCAGGATACTACTTCGAGCAGCAAATATTTTGACAGTTTTGGTAGCCAATTAAATGTGATTCCTGCAAGAAGTACCATCTAGGTGCCCCATTGAAAAAGGTAAGTATAGAGTATATTACCGTGCAGTCATCCGAGCAGGAGGCGATGATGTTATCATTGAATGGGTTCCACTTGATGTCGAGCACGGGGCCCTTGTGGCCCGTCACGCGGCTTGCGTTGAAGTCCAGTCGACCTGTCTGCAAAAATACATCACAAAGTAAATGAGTAAAAAACATAGCATTTTATTATTGGACCAGGGTGTGATTTTTGAAGTCTTACGTCCAAAAAATATTACACATACAAAAAGTACTAGGTACTAAGCCAAATAATTGAGCAGAAGACTGAATAAATATATTTAAACAATTTTCTTTTTATTTTGAGCTTGCATCGGAATTCTCTTACGGCCTTCGAAGTGACATAATTGTAATAAATTGTGAGCCAGAATATGAGCATACTGGCCTACAATTGCCTTAGTTAATATGGCAATTGTTCAATTCCTCACGTGGGTGCATTGCGTCAGGGTGCCGAGAATTAGTATTATATTGCTGAGATAATATCGCAGTGCCTTAAGTCAACGTTTTGAGCAGTGATCTAGTTAATTATTTCTGTTAGGGCTGTCGCCATTGAATTATTAAACTATTCATCAATCTAAATAAATTTATTGAAATCATTTTTTTACATTTTGTTTTGCCATTAACATTGCGTCAGGTATTATTGTGATAATTTTTAAAAGGTTCATAGTAGGATAGGGATATAAAGTTCGAAAGAGTTACAGCTTTTTTGCATATTTATTTCGCAACGAGACAAGACGTGTTGTATTTAAGTGTATAGTGTTCCTCTAACCGTGGGTTTCCACTGGCGTAAGATCGTGTCACGAGACAAGCTTTCTCTCTATCCTTCTCTCTGAAAAAACTGAGATGACAATATGTTTCGTGACAATGTTTTCGGCAATGTAAACCCTGGGAAAGAATACTCCCGCGTATACTTCTGATTATAAGCTCACCTTGAACCAATTTATTAATGTAATTTTATATTATTTCAAAATATCTTGAAATTCAAAATCCCCGTGTCACGATGTGCGTCCGCGATGAACTCCGAAACTACACTGTAATTTGGTCCAACTTGAGAGATAGGACACGCGTTTTACTTTGATAAATAACCTGAAAGGAATGAAATTTAATTTGCAATTTAATTGCAAATTAAATTTCATTCATTTCAAAGTACCATTAATAACAGATGGCGGTAAGTAAGATTATTGGTACAACATTTTAACGTCTTTTGTCACCTGTCTATAGATTTAGATAATAAATCCTATAGAAGTGCGAAGCCGGTGCGGATCGCAAGTATGATTATATAAAACTGTGGTAATGATAATAAATAATATTATAAATCGTACTACCGCATTATATTAATCAGTCGAAAGCCCTAATCCCTGCGGTTAAGTTCACATTACACAGGTCTACGAACATGTTCCCGAGCGTGAAGGTTGCGTCAAGTTTTACTGACCACTGGGTACGTAATGGGAATTTCAATTCATAAAATATATCAGTCAGTGTAACAGGTAACGAGTAAGAGTTAGCATACGTGTTCGTTTACGTTAAGCTTTGTCACCTAAAATTTATAGAAAGATGTTTCATCTCCTTTGCTGAACCAAGGGTTTCCAAAGGAAACTTGGCAAATACGTTTTGGTTAGCGCTATGTGCTATAAATTTTAGATTATGAAGAATTTTTAAACATTGTTAAAGCATTCTAAATTCCTAATCCATATTGTTTAAATTACATAACAAACACAATTGCGAAAAATTGCGCACCGTATAATTCAAATGGAATGAGGACGGACAATTGTGCACGGACGGACGGCAGCGGGTTTAGAAATAAAAACCGTTGATAAGTGTAATTTTTAAGCAATTACACTGAGATATTACATCATAACACTCGGCGCCCGACAACAACGATTAATATCGAAATTGTAGCAACTTTTAACTATTTTAGTCTCTAGCAGTGTTATCGTACCTTCTGTTTAGACGATAGGTTATTGTAGTCAGAACTTATATGTTTGGAAAAAATATTGTATATTGTTACACTCGTGAGTTATCGCACGCATATGTTCAAGCATAAACATATTTTAGGGGACGAAGTTGGGCGCCCTCGTAAGAGCTACTTGAAATATTATATGACGCCCGTGAGTGTACCCGTGTACACACTAAACAAGTAAAATTTAAGTTCCGGGAATTTTACTTGTTTTTTTTGCAATGCAACGTTTTTGCAACCTTTGCATTATTTCCATTGGGATAACATAACATCGGATGAAACGCTTACTAGCCAGTTTACTTCCTTCCACAACAATACAACCTTTAAAAATTACTTATTAAAATTATAAAAAAGTCATTACAAATAGTAAATTGTATACGTTATAACGTTTTTTTAAAAGTGTCTTATTAGCTTTATACATACAGAATATGAATTTATGTAAGGGGTATTCACCAATCGATTCGAACATTCGCGCACTTGTTAAGGACCGATGAAACTACATTTCCATAAAGTTGTTCATTCTCCTGTCCCCTTTTCTTTTTTACTTTTTCTGTCATAGTTATCTACTTTGTAAAGCTTAGACCGTCATAATTATTATCTTTTCTTAACGTAGCATAACAGGTGAATACTTTCTCTTATAAATGTGCGAACGCGAGACTATTCACAGATGTAAACAACCAAATCTAAAGCGTCATTAAAACAACACGTTCATTTGATGACACTTTTTAAGTTTCACGCGGTACTCGAAATGTTAAATATCCGTGTTCGGACCCACTGAATCGGTACTTTAAGGAAATTTTAAGATAGTTTTATGGTAAAACGTAAATAAAGACCTGAGCTTTTCTTTGTGGAGTATAATTTATTTATTTTTGTTTGTCATCTAACCAATATTACTCCACCATTTAGTTTATATTAATAGTTAATTTTTCTAATTAAAAAATTATTCTTTGTTTATAGCATAAGGAGACAAAGGAGGTGCGGGTCGCCTGATATTAAGTTATCACCGACGCCCATCAAGATGAGCATCTGCAACAACAGAGGAATTGCAAATTGAAATATCGTAACAAATACAGACTAACGTGAACGGCATGCATCGTATGACGCGCTCATATCTGTCGTTAGCACGATATTGATTTTTAAATCTGACCACTGGCGGCTAATGTCGAAAGCTCGGAGATTTAACACACTGCGCAAAATACTTTTAGGCCATAACGACTGAATGAATGTACATTTAATTACATTGTTAATTAAGTAAGATAATTATGGTATTTTTAGCTGCTTAACTAAAGTCAAAAGAAGGTTGGCTATTTGCATATTTCTTTATAATTGCATTGTTTCAATGATATTAATACCGTTTTTTTATAATTTTCTCACGATCGGAGCCTAAAGAAAAATAATACAAAAACATGCAAATATCATGTGTTTTCCATTAATACTTAAAACGCTAATATAATTATATATACACTCTTAGCAAAGATTTTAAGTGATCGGTTTCCCATATGTAAGTTATTGACTATACAAAATGCGAGGATCAGCGAGTACGGTGCGCAAAAGAGAAACCGGACACAAGGCGGGGTAAAGATACGAGCGAATACAAGGTATTATTCATCCATAAATTAATTGCACACTTGTATAAGTTACTTTCCTTTTCGCTAATTGTCTAGGGCCGGTGAAATCTAGATTGATAAACACAAACAAGTTCTACAAGAATGTTTTAGGTTCAGAAACCTTGCCTGCCTTTAGTAATCTGGCTCTACATATTAAGTACAATTATTTGTATAAGCTTAGTTTACATATACCAAAATAATCATATAACCTATACCCAAGTAGTCCACTAGACTACACTCCACTACTTGAGGAGGTTGAGTTAATGATAGTCATTGCGTTGCGTTAACAAATGATTGGTTTTGCAAATATACAAGTGACTATATTATGCCCCAGTGACACTATACGTAATTTTTACGTATTTCAAGAAAATGAGGTACGGTGCTTATCTACAATCTAGTGACGTAATTTAAAACTATCGATTTTATATTTCAATTGGTGATATTTAATTTCTTCATAACTTTTCCATAATTCATCATCGTTTCCGTTAGAGTAATACTTTCTAGCTTAATTTGTTATATGAATGATTCGCGACTTTCACTTAAATTGAGACTAATAAAGTAAAAAAAAACTTACTTGAAATACAAATATATCGATAGCTTCTTAGGACACTAGCTTGTATATTAATTAAGCATTTTTTTATAATTTCCGATTCTACAATTATTATAATAACGTCTGCATGTTCCAATATTATAATGAGATCAAAACTGTACGCCGGAGCAAAGTTTAGTCGCTACTGTGCCTATAGTACTCATCATTTTATTTCCCGCATTCATTCTTCGTTCTATATCTTTAACATGTCTCCCATCTCTGCATATTGTGATATCCCTTAACAATTTCTTTAGTATTCATAAACCAATCACCTACGATGTTGTCATCGACACGAAATAGGGCAATAAACACAAAAACAGCAAATAAGGGCAGTAACCTACTTCGGCACTATGCCAACTGAGTGTATACTCGGAGCTGCCTTCGTACGGCGAAGTACTACCGCATTAAATTATTTATCGATCCCTAAATTCCGGTACACTACATTATACACGTCCGACATTTACCTATTACCACCATTACCATAATCCGTGACAATCAGAAGAGTTAAAGATGCGTTTCCAGCTTTTATAGAGTTGCGAAAATCTACCAAAATCTATCAAATCTTTGAGATATCAGAATTTTGTTGATTTCAACAGTTTCTACTAGAGATTTTCTCAAAGTAAATAAGATTGTATTAGTCGTAATAGAGAGTGGGGAACGAATACTTAATACCGCCGGTGGTAAAACATGCAACTGTTTGGTTGGAAGAGTTTGGTTTTTACTTTTTATCGATTATTCTTATCAGTGTAATATGTCGTTTGATAAATATCTAAACGCAACAAGCATCAAACAAATATATCAATGTCGTGCAAAATATTCACATTAGTTTTTTTCATCGCATAGGTTCCACTCTCGCAGCTCCGGGGAGGAAAATGCGTACGTGTACAAATAATGTAATTACTCACATGGTCCAAGGGTAACACTAGGAAGGCTCCGCCGCCGGCGACCTCGGTGACGATGGCCACGAACTTGGGGTTGACCGCGCAGAAGTTGGAGTCGTGGGCGTTCCTCGTAATCTTTATGTTGTCGTAGCATCGCTCGCGCTTGAACGACACGCCGTACACGTGCCGGAACTTGGAGCTCCTCACGCCACGGAACCATACCTACGAAGTGCCAGAAAATTGTAATCGAAATGTTATTTTAACACATTACACATATAAGCAACGGGATTTTTAAGTGTAGATATGTGTCTAAACGCTCCTATGAAAAATAATTATCGTCTAATGAAAGTTCATAACTATAAATGCAATACCCATCTTATTTAAACGTTGGTCGCTATCTAGCACTAATTGAATAAATACGTAATTTTACTTGATCCGCGCTCCGGTAACGGTTTGACGCAAATGTAAAAGTACGTTTCCTCGCATGCAATATGTTAATATTGAACATAGAAACATATGCCAGAACAACGGCATTTTTGGAATATAATTTTAGATCATCAACATAACCCTATATTAAAAACACACAAAGAGCAAATAATCGATTACAATTCTTATCGAGACAGAATTGATCATAAAAAAAGCTCATCGCCGAGATCCAGAACAAATAAAACCCTAAGGTCATCTGGCATGTGGAACCCAGAACCATTTCATTTCATCATCATTTCATTTAGGTCCTTCAATACACTAAATATAAAGCTGCCTATATTAAGTCACCATTAACACTTCCTTATGAATATATACTGATACTTATATGTAATTGAAAAACATATTTGACTGCACAATGGGTTAAGCAGTAAATACTATTGTTCTCATTAAGAATTGCAACCGGAAGACATACACCACACGACCATTTAAACTGAATAGTACCATTATGATGTGTATTTTTATAATGATAAATATTTCTTTGTAATGAGTAAAATGTAAGAATCACTGTGAAAGTGAAGTGACATCCAGCAACATGTAATATTGTAATAATACCAGGAAGTATATGATTAATTTGTTGACTTTATAACAATTTTAATTTACAGTATAGAAAAATTAATTTAAATACGTTAAAAGTCGCAACCAATGGTTACGCAACCCACGAAGCAATGCGATCTTATTGCTCCTCATTACACTACCCAAACAGAACTCGTCTACAATTAGATTCAATTAAAATGTTGCTTACACGCGAAGTATTCAGTGCCAAACTTCGTCGAAACAATACTCATTTTGTTAACGCAGATATGAGATATGCTTTAACCGTTATTATACGGATGTCATAAATAGTGTAGACAGAGATATCAATATTTTTATGGTGTTATTTTGCTGTAATTTCTACTAGATGTATTACGATACATCAGGTAAAAATTACAGCTAGTGATTCATTGTGCATAACATCAGAAGAAAATATTGGTACTATTTAAATAGGCGTGGCTGTAATCCCAAGTCGAATGGTCAGCCTTCTCTCAATGAATAAAAAAATATAAATGTTGTACGTACATAACAAAAGAGGTAAAATTGTAATTCAACAATGTGCGTAAAAGCGATAAAGGGAGTGATTGAGTATATCAATTCGTTTGTTAAATCGAAATTCATAATTATTTATAAATTCATAACTCTGGGTCCTTTAGCAGTTTTAAGCACACAAAAGCAAGTTCAATGTATCCATGATTTACTTACCTGCCAGTGCGAATATTTATTATAGATTATAAATATTAAAAAAGTAATACCTGTGAATTAGTCATGACGTCGTCACTAAGATTGTGCGATATAAGGCATGCACTACATTACACTCGTACTCCACAACTATGCGTATACAGTCTGTGCATTTTAAAAAATAAAATCATGTACACAAGTAACACTAAATTCGGCAGCGCACATCACGAACTGTAAAAAAAAATAAAAACAACACCGAAACTTAAATGAAGCGAACAAACAGATATATTAACTAGAGGTATGATATAATGCTATATATAATAGGTAGCTTTAGCCGGTTTCAAAGAGTAATTACGAGAATGATTATGACAGCGGCGAAGGCGCGCGAGTCGAGCGGCAGACGAAAAAAAAGTGAAAAGAGACATTACGACGCCTGCGGTGCAGTCTGTGCAGATGCTGGGAGAAATTTTAAATTCATTATGCTTTGCTTTGGATGGAATATCAATTAACAATAAACTGAAATAAAACAATCTGTGATGTAAGGCTTTGCGTAACCACTTCTATATTTACTTTCTAGATTGAACGTTCGATGAGGTTAGAATTAGTAATTAATATGTTAAAAAAAACTTAAAAGTTTGTTTTGTGTTACGTTATCGCGAATAATATTTTACCCCATAATTGTATACCCATTGTTGACCAGACCATTTCCTCCAAAGCAGATTTTATACCGTCCTTGGATTAACAAGTTACATTAAGATGCGGATGCACGTTCTTTCTAGGACATGCTAAATTCCTAAGAGAAAGAGAAAGAAAGAATAATAATAATAAATCGTCAGAAGCGATGCATAAAATCATAGAAGATTATTAACTTCGATCGCTACCAACGGGGAAGTGTGTGCTTCTCTACACTACTTTTTTCAATTGCAACTTATACACCGGACGTATGTTTACAGTGTGATACTTTACCCCCTCACACTTTTAAAACTTATGAAATGACACTATTTAAGGGTACATATTATAAAGTTCAAGTTCAAGTAAAGTCTTAAACGAAAGAAGACCCATTAATGATTTTTTAACCAATCTGGGTGAATAGAAACGCGATCGTTGTTTTCGTTAATCGCCCTAAATCAACCAACCCCAAAATAGACATGTGTTCATTATTAGGTCTGGTCGATTTAATGATATATCACCACACAAATACATATAGCTTTAGCTGGGAATCGAAAGACAAAGCGTAAACGCGAAACGAGGATTTCCTTTAAGATTTAATTTCCTAGATTATGATCGTCTGACGTATATTTTGTAAGATTTTCGTCTAAAATTAATTCTTATGAAAAGTACTTTTTTTTAAGGTATCAGATCTGATCTGTAATGCTATTCCACTTGATTTTAAATTGAATCTGCGTAAACCTCCACCTGAATTTTTGGCCAAAACTTCGAGAAAATGGGATATAATCGACTGGGGCTGTAGATCTAGGAGAAAGTAATAAGTGTTATAATAACCGAGGAGGGGACACTTGCACATCCCCCAACATCCTGTTAGCGTCTCTTACTAGAGACAAGATCAATATGCTATATAATTCCTATTCGACAAGATAATGATTTTGAACACGCTATTTTCAAAAACTGGGAAACGCAAAGAAAAGAACCCGATAAGTAGTACCTACTGAAGTTGGTAGGCTGAAGTGGCAATAGGCAGGTCACAACTGACATGTTAGCGACGAGAGATGTAGTAGATATAGTTTTTGGAATGTAGGCCTCTTAGGCGAAGAGTGTGGGACGCCATTCCTTATGGACCACTTGTGAAGGCGGCTGGAAATGTTTGTATGCGGACAAAAAGCAGTGCCATTCCTCTCACTTACATAGGTTGATAACGATGATGAGGTGGTGCGAAAATGTATTTTTTATTATTTTATTGTAAATAGTGACAAGTGGTTTTCGTGGATTAAGATACAATTATCAAATCTAAATGGAATTCAACACGGCTAATTTATTTGTATAGTTTAGAGATCACCTATATTATTATCATTTATTAATTGAACAATACAATTCTATTATATATTTTGCATTCCTTTCTTATTACGGACAATTGTAAACAAATACCACTTGGTATCAGTAGTAACCATGATGCACTTACGCCTAAGCCCAGAGGTGTGCATAGAGGTTAGGCATTTCCATTTGGCTCGGTTCTAGCGGAACCTCTCTCGCTTCCTCTACATTTATATATCTACGCTCGTCGGTTACGGGCGCTCTTAATACCACCTTTCCTTAGTATGTCACCAATCTGGTCGGCAAAGTTCTCCTAAGACGACCAGTATCAATGTCGTGCATGAATATTTATACATACAATCATGGGAAACACGCGCTTGTGGGATGTAATATCTATAACAAAATTAATTTCGTTTTGCTCATTGTCGAATTAATTGCCTACGTTAAACGTTTATTTTTGCGAGCAGATTTTCCTATGCCGTCACCATGCGAAGAAACAGCGAACTGAATGCCTAACAAACGAAATGACAATAAAAAGACCAGAGTAAGATTAATGTGTGATAAAATTGCTTTCGCACGTTTGTTCTACGTCAATTTTGATGTTCGGAGCGTGAGATATTTTTTTATCGTAAGCATTATTATATTTCAAAAGCAAAAATACCGAATGAGTACATATCATATGAGATGGTGTGTGTACGTGTCTAAATATTTTGGATTGTTTTTTTTTAATCTTTTATATGATAGTGCGGAAACAGTATGGGATATTCTATCTTTGAGTTCTATTATCTATAGGTAATGCCCCCAATTATTCATATTTTTATACATAATAATATTGGTGGTCTATTTTATTGGTAAATCAGCAGTTCTTTCTTAGTCCAGCGGAATTCTAGAATATAATAGTATAGTATGTGACTGCTAAGTCAGTCATCAAGTTGCCCTGCAACTGCCCTGGGCGAAAGGAAAAATTAGCTAGCTAGGTGTCAAATATCCCATCAAATGTAATTTGAGTTGAAGCATGATCAACTTTTTGTACAAAAGTGTTAGTTAAATAAAAATTTGACAAATCTTTCAGAAGCCGGGTGTAACTGTACATTTTTTTTTAATACAAGTATAATCATGCTTAATTTCCATAACATAAAATAAGTTTTTATAGTTAATTCTATTGCAATAGTACCAGATGCTTCTGCTTGCAAATTGTGAATATAATCAATTTCATTAAAACATAATATATAATATAATGTAAGTCAATTTAGTATAGTATAGAATAAGCACAGGTAGGTTTTTTGAAGATAGTTGCTATTGACTTTACACAAGAGTTTTAATGTTCCATGCAAGGTCTAAAAAATAATGGACTGGACAAAT
>JWHW01045494.1:689849-724955 GCA_000931545.1 Papilio glaucus
GCAGCTGGCCCGCCTCAGACTGGTAGCTTCCTGCGGGACACGGCTGGCAGGTGTCGCTGGCTGAGTCCAGGTAAGTACCAACTGCGCACGACACTAGGAAGAGAAAACGGTGTTACACATTAAATGACAGTAATGAATTCTGAAATTTCTGCGATTTATTAATTAAAAATGTACTTGATTTCATTAACTATGATTAACTAAATTAACTATGATACTAAGATTTATTGTATTGAAGTTTAAATATGTGTGAAATTGCTGTTATTTTTTGGTTTTCTTTTTTCACCAGATAATAATTTTTAATTTTTATTTTCGTTTATATTGGCTCTGGATCAACGGCTTAAAGCAACAAGCAATGATATGACCGACCCCTGCACTAAGAGTTATTCGAGCCTTCATTTTTGGCATTGTAATTTACGGTTTGGCACACAAAAGTCGTATGTTTTGTTGGCGTTTTGCCAGCACTGATCACTTAAACTGCTGTAAATTGTTGCTATTTTATAGATGCCTAATGAATGGCTTACCACAATCGGGGGCCATTACGACCTGGCCCATTGGACAGGCGTAGTCAGATACGAGCTGTAGGCTCGCCGGGTCGGGGACGGTGTTGGGGAGAATGTTACGCACGTCGAATTGTTCGTCTTCTAGGATCAATTTCTCCAGCAATCGTTGTACTGTCGATCGTTCGTTGGTACCACCGTGGGTAACCGGGTCGCTAAAATAGTACATTATATTAAAATTACTTATTATTGTGTCCAATATATTAATTATTTATGTTGGCTATTTTCTATAATGCAAAAAAAAAAATTCATGAAAAACACAATATTAATAAGAACAGTTTTCCCCTGCGTAGGAATGCATGCAGTCTGGTTGAATATTATTTTATTTTATTTGCAATCGATCTTAATATATATTCTATCGTATAAACTCAAATTTATAGACTAAATATTTAAAAAAAAATCTTTATATGGTTGATAGTCCAATAAATTAGTTAAATAAAGTTAACAGTAATTTAACAATTAAAACCTTATGCCATATTATTATTACAATTGTACGTGAATTTAAGCAAGTTATTCAAGCATACATAATATTGTTGTGATAAATAAAACGACATAAATTAGCTACTTATACCTATAAACAATAAAGCCATTTATAACCATTCATACAGAAGTAAATTATAGTACTTACTTGATGGCTGGGAAAGACACTTCTACACTGTACGTGTCGCCTGCCTGCCGACCCTCTCTATTGCTCCGTACCCTACGTGCCAAAGATATTACATGCAAAAGTGTACCAAAGAAAACATGCTTAACCTTAAATTGTTCATATTAAGAAGTGATCGGTTTAATTCGATTTTTCTTATTAATAAATTGGTGCAAATTTCGTGTAATATTGCCAACATGCTTCGAAGTGAGGGTACTAAAATAATTACCTAAAGTAAGATTTGAATCGTTAAAATGACATTCATTTAGGAACATATTTTCTAGCTACCTTTTTAATTACATTGTATATTTATAATACGAGATTAAGTGAGCTTATTTGGGAAAGTGAATGTAAAATCGTATACATTAATACAAATTTGGGGCCACTTAAGAGCAAGTATTAACTTGCTTCTGTATAATTCTAGAAGCACACTGTGTAGTTTGCTTCTTTCTTGCTGTTATTCATACAAAAAGTAACATACAGTTAGTTTCATTGTGAGTTAACTAGTAGTAAGTTGACGGGTAAAACGATTTAAATCTTTGCCTCTAAAGAAAATAATTGTGCAACGATTGGTGCTACTCCAACACCCTTTAACTCTCACCCAAAATGTGAAATTTTGTTGTTTCTATTTAAAAAATATGTGACAAATATTAAACAATATTCCATACTTACTCGTCAACTGGTATGATAGCGTCAAGGACGTATGTGTCTTCTGATTTGATCGTTGGTTGGGAATTCACTTGTCGTGTCTGTCGGACGTTGGCTCTGTGGTCGCATTTGACGTTAATGTCTAGCTCTTTACATTCCCTTGTACCTATAAAATAAAGTAAATCTTTACTAAGTACTAGCTTTGCGGTGTAGTTGTTTTAACTACCGGATGTATAGTTTAGCACATAGAGGATAAACGCACAAACATTAATTTTTATAATAATAATACGCTCACGCCTGTAACCCTGAGGGATAGACAGAGTTCATGGATTTCTATCTGGCGCGATCCTCGCACACTACTTCTATCCTTATACATCTACGCATACATGGTCGTCGGTTACGGGTACTCCTTATATCGCCCTTTTTATTTAGTCACTAATCTGATTGATATAACTTCTCATAGGACGTCCCCTACCAACACTGCCACCCACTTTTACAACGTAAATTTTTATTTTCAAGGTTTTTCTAGATAGATTTTTCAAGATATTTAGACAAAATAATTTAAACGTATACATAAGGTAAAAAGAGTAAAACTTTAAAAATATTTAGAGTATGGATTTTCAAAACATACCGTCAATAGCATATGAGCAGAAGTTCCAATCTCTGTTAAGTTGATTGATTGCGCTGCGGACCTTCTGACGCAGCACGGCCTGGCCGGCGTCGTTGCAAAGAACCGAACTTGGAAACAACATCGATATCTTGAATACTCTCTGAGCCGGAGAAGCCGCTGTTGAATTCCCATAAAATAAAATTAATTACATGTAAATAAATAAGCAAGTAAACATTTTCAACTCGGCAGTGATAGTAGCATTCAAAACTAGTCCTTGACTTACGTGAACAAGCAGGATAAACAAGTCCAAGGCTAGGGTTGTCAGTCGGACGCCAGAATCCTTCAGCGCCACAAGTATAGAATGGTGGGACCGGTTGAGAGAATCTGAGGCCATCGCGACACGCGATCTCGCACACCTTGAATTGACCTCCCGCTCCCCAGTCACGGCAGGATTGATAACCACCAAGTGGATCCGTCAACGGAGGACAGAATTCAGCTAGAAAAAGACATCCAGATAAATACACGAATCTTTATCAAGAACTTAAAGTAATAAAGAAATTAAGAACTTACACAAAACGGTAACCTTGAATTTACACGTAGCAGCATTACCCTCGGCGTCATATGCGATGTATGCGATGTCATATGCTCCCCAAACCAAGTTCTCGCCGGGCTTGTGTCCTGATTTTTCAACGACTCTAGTCACCCCAATATTGTCGCTAAACACCGGGGCATCCCAATTAACTATAGCGGATCCATTTTTGGCAATCACCCACAAATCTCCCGGACAACGATCAACTCTAGGTGGCTCCTTGTCTACTTGTAACTGTTGACATTTGGAACCTGTGTATCCATTCGGACATACTCTTTGACCGCAATGTGATGGTACAAGTCTTTCGACTCCTCCTACAATGTCTTCGTAACCGGCCCATGTTAATACTAAACCGCTGTAGAGGACGGGCTCAGTTCTACAATCGCGAACTTGTTTTTGAATTTCATTAGTGACATCCAAGGCACGGTTCCATATCTGTACTTTAGTTAAATGTCCCTGGAAACCTGCTTCGGTGTAGGCCTTTGGATTATCCGATTGTGGTTTTCCGAGAGTTACCCAAACACTAAAATTAAAAAGTTAAATGTTAAGGTATTCATACTCAATTAAAAATATTTCACATATATAATTTTCAATTCTTACTATTGAGGTAGTGTCCTTCCACTGCCATAGCCTTCGATCTTGCTCGCTATTAAGCCTTCAGTTATTAGAGTTAGTTCACCTCCATTGCTACCGTCCCAAACGAGAGCGACGTGATGCCATTGACCATCGTTTACCGTTGCAAACTCTCCGAAACTTAAATACACATCCTGTAGTTCAGGGAACAGTGAAACTTGGACTCCATTAGAGTGGGCTTGAATTATAGGTCTTCTGTTCAGTGCTATGTGGGAATTGCTGTAAATTAAGGAGACGTTATTACAATTTTGGTACTGATTCTATAGTTTACGATCTCTATATAAAAATACAACCAACCTTACACCATAAGCAGTGAAGAAGACTCCACCTTCATCTTGTTGAGTGTACTGTACCCACATCGCTATTGTTAGACTATCGGCTATCCCGGTGTCGAATGGCACAACTTGAGCTGCACTTGAACGTAGAGGATCACTGAAGTAAAGATCGTAATCCACACTGATGGCTGGAAAATTAAGTTGTATACGTAACTATTAATTAATCTAATGTTACTTAATGAGAGTCAAAGAGATTCTAATAATCAACTTATTTAGCCATATAAAAATGTCAATTCAATATAAAGCCCGATTTCATTACAACATATTTTATTAAATATTTACTTTTCCTGCAGTCGTCTCCAGTGAGGTTGAATGGACATTGGCAGTAGAATCTGCCAGGCAAGTCTATGCATGTAGCTGAAGGCGGGCAAGAGTTTTCTTTGCAATCCATGATGTCTTCGTCACAGTTCTTGCCCTTAAAACCTGGAGCGCATAAGCAATTATATCCATCGCCGTCATCAACGCACGTAGCGCCATTCTGACATAGACCGGCTTCACACGCATCGAATTCATACTGACAACCGATGCCAGTGTAATCTTGGGAGCACGTACAATTAAGTCCAGATCCGAAGTCTTGACATTTTCCTCCGTGCATGCACGGTTCACCAATACAACGTTCAGGAGCAGTTTCACACTGTTTTCCATCAGTACCACTTGGACATCTAAAACAAAAACATATTTTTACAAGAAAGGAAGATGCAGAATGTGATTTTTAAGCACTTTTTTTTAGAAATATTTTAATACTTACACGCAAAAATAGTCTTGGAACAGATCAATACAGTCTGCATTATTTTGGCACGGTCGATTCATACAGTTGCCAATGTCACGTTCACATCGCCTGCCAGTCCATCCCGGTTGGCAAACACATTTGTAGCCACCGATTTCATCTTTACAGGATCCGCCGTTGTAGCAAGGATCAGAGGCGCAGTCATCAATATTTGTTTCACACATTTCTCCTGTGAATCCTTCGCGACACATGCATTTATATTTGTTATCAAGGTCAATACATTTTTCAGTACCAATTGGGTTACAGGGCTCTGTCAAACACTCGTCTATTGCTGTTTCACATTGAAGGCCAATGAAACCTGGTCGACATTTACACGTGAATCCTTCTAATTGGTCTGTGCAAGTTGCTCCGTTTTGGCATGGTTCAGAAGAACAATCGTCAATAGCATGTTGACATCTTTTACCTGTAAAACCAGCTTCACAGATACAAGTAAAGTCGTCAATACCGTCCACACACCGTCCTCCGTTTTCACATGATGAAATAAGGCATTCGTTAATATTGATGTCGCACGATGGTCCCGACCAACCAGGATCGCATACACACTGGTGGACGAAAAGTTTATCTACGCAAATACCGTGTTTACACGGCCCATTCGAGCACAGGTCTATTTTATCGTGGCAACGTTTTCCAGTAAATCCAGGAGGACACGTGCAGCTGAAGTCATTTACCAAATCTGTACAAGTGGCACCAAGAAGACAAGGCTTCTCGATACAATCGTCGGTATTTACTTCACAGAGCTGTCCTTCCCATCCGGGCAAACATTCGCATTTATATCGGCCTTGTTGAAGAGCAATGCAGGTAGCACCATTTGTACAGGGATTTCCGTTAGCCGAACATGGATCAATCTAGAATAAATATTTATCATCAAGTAACATAATAGTAATGTTTTCTGTATGAATTTCAAAGAAAAGATAGATTGTTAGAAAAATATAAAAGTCAGATATGTGCATAAGAAGGAGGAGTGGGGTTGTCGTTGTTATTGTTGTTTTCACTTCTCACGTTAGGCCTCAATAACTGCCAATGTTCTTTAATTAAAATGATAGATAATAAGTCGGAATATATAGAACAATAATTTAAGTGAATATTTTTTTTAAAGGAAACATTATGTTAGTTTAGCTTACATTACAATAAAATGAAAACGTACCGTAACATCGCAATCAATTCCTGTATACCCTGATCTACATAAGCAGGTATAATTATTGTAACCCGGTTCGTCCTTACACATGGCTCTTTCGGGGCATGTATCATTTCTGCAGTCAGATTTTTCTTCTTGACAATTTATTCCACCGTATCCTGTAGGACAAGAGCATCGATATCCTTGTGGAAGATCAATACAAGTACCGCCGTTGTAACAAGGTTGACTCGCACACTCATCTATATCTATTTCACATCTGCGTCCAGAGAATCCGGCTGGACAGTAACATTGTACTCCGTGACCTTTTGGTACGCAAAGACCACCATGCTGACAAGCGCTGTTTGAGCATTCCACTGGAATGCATTCTTCTAAACCAGAAGCACCCGTACCTACTGTCTTCATATTGGTTGGGCATTCCATACATAAAGTTTGACCCATTAAATTTTGGTAGAAATTCCTTGGGCATTGAGAACATGGAGCTAGACCCGTAGGAGAGTAAGTACCAGGAGCACACTTAGCTCTACATTTATCTTTTCCAGAAGCCGCAGGCTGATACGTGTATGTGTTTGCTGGACAAGCTTGACAGTCTCTAAATCCTCCCACTGGTGGCTCTCCGGTATAGCTGTTTCTGGGACATTCTAAGCAAGGCACTAAGCCTGTCGGTGAATATGTTCCATATCCACAAACTGGCACACAATCAGTTATATCTTTAGACCCCTCTTCCTTAGTAAATGTTCCTTGTGGGCATTTAAGACAGGATCCTTGTCGCGCTTGATTTTGGAAAAATCCTCGTGGGCACATCGTACACGATTTTTGTTTTTCGCCAGCAAATGTTCCCGCAGGACAGTGCACTAAAAAAAGAATTGAAATTATTTATCGTATTCTGTTTATGCAGAATATGTAAAAAAGTAAATATTGGATGTAAAAAGGAGCTTACGGCATCTCGGAACGTCATTTGTGTCCATATTAAGAACTTCGCCAACGCTACAAGTAAACCCTCGTGAAATAGAGCTTCTGATAGCTCTTAAAGGCGGACATTGGTTGCCAATAGACGACACGTTAAGCACAGGTTCAATGAGGGCACTAGCGTATGGTACGGATAAATCAAATATGAGATTCAGTGTCGATCCACAAAGATCATATAGCTGCGTTTGTTTGATAGCAGGAATTACAGCCAAAACAAAGTCCATTTTCACCACATTTTCGTCGAGAAGACTGGGCATCGCTTTTACAAATGTCACATTTATATTAACATTGACAGCTGAACAACGTTGAGATAGTCTCTCATTCAGTATGTTATCGTATTGAGCAAGTAAATCTTTGTACTGTGGTAAGCAAGCATTAGAAACAGCGCCAAGCGCACGGTATTGTACACTTGGTACAACATGATATGCAGCTTGTTGTGTATCTGAAATTTAAACAAAAAGTGAAAATAGAATTATACTAGGTAAATTATATTTTAACGAATATTTTAAACGGAGTAATACAAACTTTCAGAAACGCAGTCAGGTACAACAGCAGTAGGAGTCCATTGACGTTTTGTTTCACAAATGAACGTCTTTACAGGTTCTCCGTCTGTAAAGCGGAATCCGGGCTTACACGTAGCAATACATTGAATTCCCCTGTCTCCAGGCAAACAGTTAAGTGCTCCATGCGCAGGTGGCATCAGTTCCCAGTCTACGCAAGGTGTTGCTTGTACAGATACCTGAATTTTTAAAAAAAAAATTTTTTTTGTCAATTAAAAAGAAGCAAAATGTACCAATATTTCTGAAGAATATATATATTTATTATATTGATGTATATCTACCTGAAAGTGGCATTGAGCCTTGTTTCCATATTTATCCGAAGCAACAACAGTAACATTTTCATAACCTCGAATAGGAATCACAGCACGTTCCGGAATGAATTTCAGGATTACTTCACCAGACGCATCGGTAGCATTAATTCTCCTTCTCGTTTCGTTAAAGTTAACTGCGTAACTGTCTTGTTTGTCAACTAATTCTATGACGTAGCTTTGTGGACAGCTTAACTTCGGTGGCGTGTAGTCAGGAACTGTGATATTAACTTCGCAAATCGCAACATTTCCGTCAAAGTCAAAAGCTACATATCTGACAACCATATTGTGGAATACTTGAATAGGTGTTCTGAAATGTTGAGGGGTAACTTCTAAACGTGCTATAGCACCAGAATTATCAAGAGCTGTAGGCTCTGTAAAATTAACAGGCAAAAGGCCTCCATTCACATCAGTTTGAACGACTATTGGTTGTTGAGGGCAATTTTGGAATACGGGTGGCTCGTTATCTGAAAAAATATACCGTTATTATCTTTTCGTTATGTAAATTTATGCGAATCAAATAAGATTCAAATAAAATAAATGCTACTTACCAACGCACGGGGAATATCCATAATCATAACCAAGTAAAGGTTCAACAGCAGGTTCATCGCAGCCCATAAGCTCAAATTTAAGACAAGCGTTGTCCATAAAACTGACAATACCCAAAATAACAAATCGGGCTTGTACGTATTTTGGCAGTGTTATCATCGCTAATTCTCCGTAGTTTCCGGGATCTCTCATTGTTAAATTAAAGTTGGGGAAATAAACGACATAGTTTTCATTTTCTGCTTGTTTATAAAAGAATCTTATTTCTGTTGGCCTACCCACAATATCTGAAGTAACGACTCCTTTCACTAAAATAGCTTTTACCCGATAAACTTTGCCTAGATCTACACTGACGTAGGTAAATGCTTCTTGTTTTCCACACCAACCAGTGACAGAGTTAAGTCTTATATTCCTTGCTTCATAGTTAGGCCTTTCCGAGGTTGCATTAATAGCTGAATCTGGAATTCTTCCTGAAGCTAATCCTAGAGGTTTGATTACTTTACATTCGGGTTCACGCATGCAGGTTATGGGTCTAGGATTGATTAATATGTATCCGGGCCTTGAACAACCAAAGAGAACCTCAGATCCTTGTTCATAGCTTCTTGAAATTTGGTATCCATCTGCGGGTCTGCCTGGATCATCGCACACTGGTCCTTCACACCTCAGATCACCAAAGTCCCAGATTCCATTTCCTTGACATCGCACTACGTTATCGTGTTTGCTAGTTTGTCCAGCAAGTTTGAAGGTATTTTGACAACCAAAGAAGAAAGAGCTTTGATATCTTGTGTCTAAGTATTGACCATATTCGGCACCCGGTGTTGGCATCGGAATACCGCAGTCTTTTCGTGGACATTGAGGCTGTGCTCCAGAGAACCAATAGTCAGGAAGGCCCTAAAACATTTATTTATTTATTTTTTATTTATTTATTTATTTACAACCATATAACACCATTACAGAAATGATTCTAATACGATGCTATACATAATTTGAATAATAATAACAATACTAAGAAATAAAATTAAACACAATAAAAAGTTAAACACTTAAATTCACATCTTCAATCATAATTCTTTAAATGTAAAGAAAATAATTTAAGGGACAAATACAATTGCACCGTATGTTGAAATTATATTTACCGGTTTGGGATCATAAACACATTGCCTGAAAGACGATGTTACAGTGTTCCTAAGATGTCTTCCTGGTGACGTACAAGTTATTGTGACGTTGTCCCTGTACGGAACAAGTACGCTTTCAGGGTCGTCTCTTATTACTTGTAAACCGTCATTTTTGTCGTCGGATAAAGTTACGCATCGGGCATCTGCAAGGGAATATAATGTTACGAATTATTTTAAGATGTAAAATTTTACATTATTTTTATACAATTACTAAAAAAAATCTTACATTGACACTCCGGAGCAGTACCGTTCCATGTACCACTTGATGTACAAAGTAAGGATGAAAAACCAGACATTACGTATCCAAAATCACATTGGAATTGGACTATGTCGCCGAAATGGAAGGCCGATTTTGTTGATAACAGTTTACCATTTTCCGGAGACGTCAGTGATGGGCACATAACTGGCACACACGATTTATTTCTTTGATAGGTATCGCCATCTCTCTCTCCAGTTTCAGATAACTCAATTTTAAATCCAGCGGTTCCATTCGCTGTATATAGTTCGTATCCAATATTGCAAGCACATGAGAAATTACCCGGTCTGTAATAAAAAAATAGATATGAATTATTAAAGTGTGATTATTTCGTGAATAAGATCGTATTGTCAGTTTACTTATTACAATACTTACGTATTAATACATTTTTGATCACATCCACCATTATTGTCATTGCATTCATTAATATCAGCACAATCTAACCTCGCACATCCCATAACTTCTAATTTTAAGCATGGAGCTCCGACATAGTCTTGAATTTTAAATTTAATATATTGAGCTTCAATAGGCATCGGTAAATTAAGCACGGAAAGAGTCGGTTCTAAAATTCGAAATTCGACAGCGGTGCCGTCAGGGTTTGTATAATCCTTAAAGACATCAGTTAAGTCGTTTGTATATTGAATTCTTATTGCAGAAGTAAATGCAATGTTGCCGTCAGCTCTCATTACGCTCATAGTTCTAAAGCCTCTGATCACAGTCGGTGCTCTTAAGTCTATAAGTATCCAATTTGCTCCGGCTTCCAGGTTATTACCACACCAACCTCCTCCGTTATTCAACCGCACCATCTGAAATTAAGCGTTACATATTAATCATAAAATGTAGCGTTCATAATATTTTAAGTTTTAATTTGTTTAAAGAATGCTTCCTAATATTGTGGACATACTTACCCCTTTGTAATATCCAGCTTCCGGTGTTGATGTGGTAATTGATTCATCGGGTATTGCACCATTTATTAAACCAAGGTCACCAACAGGTCTACATTCTAATACTGGTGCAAAACCTGGTCTACAGGGACAGTAAAAACCTCCTTGTGTGTTTTTACAGTCAGTAGTTGCTAAGTTACATTGACTACTGATGCACTCATTTATATCTTCACATGTGGGTGGAGGGTCAAACTCTTGGTTTGCACCGCATTTAAGTACACTAGGACCGCTTAGCTTATAACCTGAAATTTTTTATTTGCTATTAATGCTCGTTATTATATTCGATCGAATAATAATGAACCAAATGTAGTAAAAATAATTGATTATTATAATAAAAATACACCTTTTTACCTTTAAAGCATTGAACCCTTGCTTCATCGCCGAACATGTAGACACGACTTTGATCAACTATAAATCCATTTTTAATTTCGGGGAATTTAGGACATAAAACTTTTGAGCATGTCGGAACATCACCCGACCATGTTCCATTACTCATACAAAGTAGGACCGGCTGTCCAGTGCGAACATATCCCGGTTCACACTCGTACCGTACAATAGTACCGTAACTACGTCCACCGCCGTTCAATATAGTTACGTTGGCATGCGAAACATCAGGAAGTGCTACACATTGCGAAGCTATAAAGTAAAGAAAAAGATAACGTTAGAATTAACATTTAAAAAGTTATTTAAATGAAATGAAAATATTATTATTCCTGATATTCATTCTTACCAAGACAAGTTGGTGTTCGTTCCCATCGCCCATCAGATAAGCATGATATTTTTTCAGTGGGCTGTCCAGTTGGGAATGCAAATCCAGCATAACATTGATATGTGGCTATACCTCTGTAGGTTACGTTTGTTGAGCCGATTGAAAAACCATTGTCAATTTGGGGCACTGGGCCACAATAAACTTCTGCAAATGCAAAGACATGTTAGTAATTTAACACTAAAATGATAAAGCTATCAGATATTACTCCATATATAATAATTACCTTGGCAGCTGGGGATATATGTAGTCGACCAATTTCCACCATCTTGGCATTGAGTAACAATTCTAGATTTTCCTGTGGCAAACTCTTGACCGATAGGACACGAAAACGTAACAATAGTTCCGAATGCAGTATCCCTATTTGATGCTAAGGCGCCGATTCCAGATTTCAGTGGTGGGCAATCTAAAAAATGACGTTAAATTAAAAATAACTACAGTCTAATTATCTTAAACGCGATAACATCATGTGAAAATTAACAAAAAACATTACCTGCTGAGAATATAGCTTTCCATCCATATCCATTATGTAAAGCATCAGATACGAATCTTATTAGCATTTCGCCGCTTGAAGCTGTAAGGGTTATTCTTGGTTTGACGGTAAATCCATTTTCAGAATGCAATCGCAGTCCGTTAGTACTAGCTCCATCGAACACTTGAACCACATCAGATGGATGAATATTAAATTCATCAAATTTAAGTGACAGAGGCCCACCATTTGGATTTTTAACTCTGTATAAACATTCTTGATTATTAGGGTAGTTGCTAAGACCAAAAGCAGGGGAAGTAAATGTACCATTTGATGCAATTATTGCCGCTCTACACCCTTGGGAATATCTCATATTAAATCCTTTCTTAGAGTCGCCTAAACTTGTTCTAAAGTACATATATAAATGGTTTGTTGTTGATATTACTACTTTTTGATTATCTGCCCCTGGTCCAGTTAATCTTGCAAGAACTGGACTTGATGGGGTGTTTCCATCTTTGATCACTATGTAATCTCTATTCATTTCTAATTCTAAATCCTCAATTTCTAGCGACACAATTCTGCCTGGTTGGGCTTCAATTATATATACGCATTCTAAGCCACCGGGGTAGACATTTGGATATCCAGGAGAAGTCAAAACTTGACCTTGAGGTGTAGCCCTGAGAACGCCACCACAATTAGAAGATTCAGTTTTCCAAGAAGCACGGAATCCTTTCTTTTCTACAGACCCATCAGTGCTAAATTTAATTATCATGAAATTCGAAGCGGATACATAGAGTTTGCTAGATAGATCCTGTTTCCCTGATAGTGTGGCCAAATTGACAGACTTGTCTTCTGTTCTGCCGCCAACTAATATTTGAACAGTATCAAAAGACTTTTCAGTTTCAAAATCTTGGAACTGTAATACAATATTTTGACCTTGTGGTCCTTCGAGCGTCCATTTACATTCACTGAAAGCAGGGTATTTATGAGGGTAATTTGGACTTTCGACTACATCTCCACTGCTGGCCATGTAAAAATGACATTCGGAAGCACAGTCCATTTCATCGGAAGCATCGCCGCAGTCGTCTTGTTTGTCGCATCTGAAGGCCGAATTTATACATCTTCCGTTCGAACAATGGAAGGTTCCTAAAATAAACAAAACCTTGGTTAATGATTTTTACATGCTAATTTGAGCAAGACTAACAAATAAAACAAAGGAAAGGTTAAGTGAAGAACGTAATTGATTTTAATTGTTATGTATTCAACTGTCTGTGGACAAGAATTATTGAAAATGTAAAATCTTTCGAATTACCTGCAGGGCAAGCATCGCTCTTGCACATAAAAGGAAGAAGGGTTTCGCAAGTTGTCAGCTCCCATGATTGTTTGTCTGAGGTGACATGAACATCAACACATTCTCCATCCTTTGGATTAGGTTGTCTCAAAGCCCAGTAGCCAGCATATTGTGAGACCAAACCGCCGGCAGCCGATTCTAGAGTGTTGGTCCTTAGATCGTCTACAGTTGCAAGACCAAGCCAATAATGGTTATTACTGGGACTAGATGGCACCATACTGGCGGTCATGTTATTTTCTGTGTAACTTTCTACAACCATTAGTTCGCTGCCGTACCTGTAATAAAACCATATTATTAAAGGCGTAATTAACTTTTTACACGAAATTTAACAAAACAAATAGAAACAAACGAATCTTTCACTCTATAGCTTTATTAAGATAAGATTAATAGGATTACCTTCGACATAACTCCGCAGCTTTTTCCCACGAATGTCTGATGTTGAAAAATTTATAACAGTGTATACCTTTCAACTCCCAACCTGGAAAAATAGATTGACCTCATTACTTGCACTATTTCGTCATAGACTCATTGTATTTTAATAATCTTAACATGCTCAAGTACAAATAAATATCTTGAAAGTCAGTGACAGTACACAAATTATGTATGTATGTATTTTAATGAACGCACCTAGTTCCGAGTGAAAGCGATATTGCATGTATTGTGTACGCAAATGTTTGGCTTTGTATGGATTTCTGTCAACAGTAGGAATGTCGCTTTCTACAAAGGGCAAGTGAAATCGACGTTTTGTTCATTTAAAAGTACGTAGTGAAAATTATAAAATCAATTTATAGTTTTCTTTTCTGAAATTATTAACAGTAATTTGTGTCTACAGACTGAAATGGCTATTTAAAGCATCTTATGACAATGTCTCACATTTAATTAATCGTAGTAAAAGTTGCATTTGTAGTAGCTTTATTGTACTATGTCCTCAATAGTGAAAAAAACTGTAAATATTTTAAATGGAGCGTGTGAGTTCGACGACTTATCGCGAAGAGCGCGGTGGATTCACGCTTCAATGGACCGCGTTGCAATACGATGCAATGTTTTGACCCACTTATTTTTATGTTACCAACGCTAAAACAACTAAACAAACATTGCTTCTTTGTCATTAGAATACGAGAAATAAAAATCAGTTCAAAACTTGAACTTCATTCGCAAATCTTGTACGACGATCACATGGTTAAGAATCTTGTATTTTTTCGTTAGTCGATTCAATTTCTACTTATTTTATGTGTATTTCAAGTCTATATCAACTTTGTATTCGTATATTGTACATTCCATGAAAAAACGACAGTGGTTTTTCCACAAGAATATCTGTTAATTCCATCATTACTAGCTAAAAATGTTTAATTTTGATCAATCTTAAAAGCGTATAAAGTCAAGGCTAACGGTGTGATTTAGTAAGATATTTAATATCTCTTGTCTCTAGTTTTGATATTTCGTTATGCAATAAATTAGCTGTCAACATTCGATTCCCGTGATATTGGACACGGCTGACTGGTTCATAACTCTGTATGTATTCGGCGTTACGTTCGTCGGTTTGGATCGATCGTTACGGTACCCGGTTGGCGGGAACAATTGTTCCGGGTGCCCTCAGAATGCTTGCAGCCTTGCTGGATACGCGGATATACCGGATATTAAGTTACTTCCCCGCAAACTGGAGAACTCTGAGCGTGAACATCCTGTAACTGGAAGATTCTACGTCTATTGTAATTTCATTTCGGATCGAGATTCCTTTTCTAAGTGCCTTTTATTAAGTTCCTTTATCAAGGTAATTTACTTACGATAAAAAAGAAATAGAAGATATAAGTAAAAAGGAAAATTGTAACTTTAAATCTTTATTTATAATCAATGTATGTAATGATAACGTATTTACATAATTGATTCGGGTACATAATTGATTCTGATAGAAATTGGGCCCATATACAAAGAACAAACAGGAAGTTATTGTTAATAAAAACTGTTACTCTGTTAAGTCAGACATTGTAAAGTCAGATGATCATATATAGAATATAAGTTACATTGGTTCAAACTAATGTAAAATAAATAAATAATAAGTACATTAAGATGTGAAACAAAACGTAGTTAGCGCAGTAATGTACACATACATCGTGGAAGATAAATTTAAATATGAGAGGTTAGTTTTGGGTCATTTAAAGCGATTGCTGAGTCACGTTCCCACTGAGCTATGTATGCTGCGGCTCCTTTCACTCGTTACAAATCAGCCTTCAAGGCTGTGCGCGTGTCGTGCTGCTCAATCGGCTCTAACACCAACAAGGCTTGTATTGTTCACGTCACAATAAAATAATAATCGTATGTCCAATCGATAATTTATATTAAATAAAGTAATATTAACTTAGTTTTTAGATACCTTGTTCCAAAATAAACCGTTATTACATCTATATATCTTTAGAAATCTCCTACTAGATAAATCGATATAGTTTATTCCAAACGGAGGCTTAACCGATAGTTACCGCTCGTTAAACAGGACATGCTGGTGCTGTAGTCGTAGGTAACAGAAGGATTTTTCTGCACATTTGCCTCGTTTTACTTGGTTTTTACGATAAACCACGAACGGAGGGTCTAATATTACCTAAAAGTATTTATTTCTGACCACTCTATTGGCAAAATTTAGTGTTTAGTCCTGTAAACTTATCATCATTCGAGAAACGGTATATTGTTTTGTTCGTATATATTTGATTCCTTCTAACGCTAATAAAGTTGTAAACAACTAGTTTACGGTGTTTTATGTGTGCTAGTAAAAGTTGTGGCACAGTTTTGATGAAACCAAAATTTACCGCAAGCCTTCATATTTGTATATCATTCATTCATACTGGTAGTAATTGGACATCTCTGAAGCTATTGTTAACCTTGTCTCCAGCGAGCGGGCGCGTCAATTGCGCCTTACTAAGCAACTGACCCAGTTTGTGACGCTCCGAATCTCACAATAGATGTGTGCCGAGTTACAAGAGTTTACAATAAACCTAATGGTGCTCGTTTCTGTACGATGACGTAAATTCTGTGAACAATATAGTTTTAATGTACAACCATTAAGGAAGACATCGGCCGCACGCGGCACCGACTTTACGCGTTATTGGACGCAGCATCTGTCAGGATTATCATCAGAAAAGTCGTTTGGGATTTACGACAAAATAATAATGTTATAAGACGTTGTGTATTTGTAATTTTAAATTCATTGCTTTGAAAATTATACCTTTATAAAATTATTTTTATATCGTTACAACACAAGCAACATTTTTGTATACAAAAGGATAACGTCATTGACTTATTAACGCACAGCCGAAACTGCTGGACGTAAGAAAAAAAGTTGCACAGAGTTTCCTTTTATGGTATAGGAGCACTATGAAGTCACTTTGACTAAAGGGTAAAAGAAGGGATTAAATACTGTTGTGTGCAAAATCGACAGAGTCTGAGATAAAACTTTCAGTAAATTGTATAATTGCTTACAAACATTGGCTTTACGTTAGTCAAGTTATTTTAAAATATTTTTAAGCAACATTAAAACAGTGAAGTTAGCGATACATTAATCGTGGAATATTTTACAATCCAGCGGTACGTATTGCCTAGAATGTGGTAGAATGGCCTAGAATAAATTGTTGAGTTGTTGCACCGATGAAGACCCGTCCGACGTCTAACGGTAGCTGAACTAAGCCGGATATGAAGTAAGCCGAGGGGATGCTATTACGATAAATCGATAACCCCGCAGGCTTTTTACAGCTGTTTTATTACAATCGCTACCAGTTTTATAAGGAACATAGAGTTGGTAAAACATTGCAAGTAATTTACAAATGTATTTGAGTTGTGAACGTATGTATGTTAGATTTATTATTCGTAAAATTAAGTAATTACTAATTAGTTCACTGATATATTTAATTAGTTTAATTAAAACCATTTTTAATCAGTCATTTTTATAATTAATATAAAAAAAACTTGCTAAAACTTATACCGATATTAATATCAGTATGATTAAGTAAATAAATACTACAAAACATTCCAGAGACTTCCAATGTTTGGTTCCTTTAGCAAATAATAAAATCCAATAAGCCAGTGGGCACGGGCGTTGCATTTATCTCGGACGATCTAGCGGCTTCATAACTCGCTAGGCCGGTGAAAACGATGGCATTCCTTACTACATAATGGACAATGGCCATGTCCGTTCTTAAACGATAGGGATTCCTTTTACTTACTACTAGCTGGAGACAAACAATCTTCAAATGCAATACTATTTTAGTATCGATTAAGTATTAATAACTTTGATAATCACTTTCAGCAGAGTTTAAGTAAATTGCATGATTTTCATTCTTTCTGTTTTTCCTTATTAGAATAACCTAATTCCGAGTTCAGAAGGAAAGACGGAATCAAATCGAATTTCGTATAAATGATGCAGTAAGTATTCGTTTATCTTGGATATTGTTATATCAGTATGTGCATATATATCGTTATCGAGTTAGCGAACGCTTTATTCGGTTGGCTGGCGAACGACATTAATGTGTCTCTCATTACTAGAAGCTGTATTGCATACAATAATTTAATTTTCCCAATATTGACGGATAAGTGCGTTATGTAGATGTATGAATAAATACATAAATAACACAATTTCCTAATTACTTTAATACGTGTTTTAATATGTTTCCAAAAAGTATTTCAATGGCAAAAATGTACTACAATAGGATTGAGTAGGGTAAGTGTACCACAATATAAGCTCACGATGTGCGTTGTTTTGAACGTTGTGGAAGTCTACTGGTTAAGGGCGGCAAAAGCCTTGTCAGTTCTGTGACAATCCTCGGCTCTGTTTTTTTTTTGGTTGTTTTTAAACTAGTTATTAGTTGTTTAAATATGGATTAACAAGTCAGCGAGGTATATTCTCCGATAGTTAAATAATAAACAAATGAAACAAGTTATATACTTTGTTTTGTAGATATAAAATGTAAAAACATCTGGTACATATTATGTATTATTTAATAAACTGTAATGAATTGGGCTAAATTGTTATGAGATTAAAAATAACAATAAATAATGAACGGATCGGAAGTCAGCGACATTGTTTTATGTTTCTTGACGAACAATGAGAAATCGGTAACAAGAACATTTCCCAGTATTATCAGTCGTGCGAATTGCAATCAGCAAGAAGTCACGTAAAGATTTGCCGAAGAGTATCGACTGCATATTAATGATACGTTACGTTGCCAACCAGAAGCGTTAGGGGACTATTGTTAGTTGTTTCCGTTTCCTGCTTTTTTGATTGTCTTTCTTGTTTTCTATTTCCGATAAAGAATATTTTAAGGAAAAAAATTTTTATTAATAAATTTTATCATTAATTACTTATTATAAATAAAGTTTTATATTTTAAAATTTAATATTTATGTAATGTTTTTTTGGAATGTCAAAAGCGGATTGTGCTTTTTTTAGTCCAACTTGTCCAGTCATGAGCATGGATTTATTTTTGCTGACTGGTGGGAGGGTAATATTTTTCGGGGGTATATGCACGTGTTTTTGTATGTATGTGTATACATATTATTTAAGTATTGAGATAATAAATAAATAAATATGCGTTCACGCCCATAACCCAGAGGGGTAGGCAGAGATCATGGATTTCCATTTGGCGCGATCCTGGCACACCTCTCTCGCTTCTTCTACATTCATACATCTACGCATACATGCTCGTCGGTTATGGGTGCTCCTTATATAGCCCTTTTTTATTGAGATAATAATGTCCGCCATTGTCTGGTCTGGCTAAACGGCTTTACCGATATTGAAGAGGGAGGTATCATTTGATTGGTCTTCATTTCGGGAGTGTCATATTCAGTTCGGGTTTTTATTTCTTTTTTTTTAAATCAACTATTTTCATATTTATATTTTATAAAAAAAAACAGAATATTTGTTCGTATGTTCATTTCTATGTAACTAATATTGACGTATGATAATGGAGACGAATAAACGAAATTGCAAATTAGTTACTAGGCTATCAGAATACTGAATAGTTAAAAGCAGACATAAAATAATTGATTTCAAGCCGGACTGCGTTGGCTGTAGCCTCTTGTCATATATTCGCAGTATGAATGCGATACCAAATTACGAACTACCTACATACTATTGCATCGATGGAAGCGTTTGTGTGGGAGAGTAACCTTCTGTAATTGAGTGATGGTGACATACGGATACAAGCGGCATGCGTAAACCAATATTGCAAGCGTTAATTAATGCTAAGAGACAAATATGATGAAACTCAGAACGTTCTTTCAATTTACCAAAAGTATTAATAAAAATTGCTTGATAATGGTAGAGCCCCTTATGATGAACCAGTTTTTATGTCATAATATTAGGTATAACCCCTGCGAGTTGAGTATGCGCTGGACTTTGTCCAATTTATATCCGCGCGACGGCAGCCATAAAGTGAGAAAAAGTAAAAAGTATACTTTTTACTTATGGCTACCGTAACCGTATGGTTTATAATAATTGTAGTGTTTTTATATACTACCTATATTACTTTTGAACTGTTGTTGTTGTGTCTTTTTATCATACGATGTTAGTTTCCATGTTGTGATGAAGAATTAATTACTGGCTGGACTGGACTGTTCAATGTCACTAAAGTACCTCGCCAAAATGGATACTAGGCATATTATCAATTTGCGGGAGTTATAATACTATATTGTCGTTGCTTCGGCTAGAAATTAAATGTCAATGTGTTATAATAGTCTTAGCTTCTTGTGATACTTATGCCGTTAATGACATTATAATGATGTCAGTTTAGTTTAGAGCAGTTAGTTTTAATGAGATTTAATATTACTATCATTACTATTGATAACTTTACCACTTTCATCGATTTCATATTAATATTATTCACAATTACAATTACATGTGCCTACGTACATGATTCAAAAGAGCACCAGTAGCCTGATGGTTAAGGATTCGGACTGCGAAACATGCACGACATGGTCGTGAGTTAGAATCCGCTATTTGATTAATTAAGTGAAAATAGAAAAGTGAATTAAAAAATTATTTCGATAATCTACTAATATTTCATATATATGCCCGAGTAGGAGTGATGTCAGGCAAGCGACCGGCTGTAAAAGCTCTAGCCAAAACGTATTACAGTATGGACTATGGTCGTACTGTGCCAATCCCACATAGAAAATAAGTGGGAAATGGGAAGGGAGAAGAAAAAGCACAAGATTCACTCTAGGATAACTAAATTACGAGATAATTACTGGGAAATTGTTGAAAGATTAATAATCCTAACTAATATTATAAATGCGAATGTGCGTTTGTTTGTTACGCTTTAACTCCTTAACCGATCATTATGAAACTTTGCACAAGCGTTGTCAGGGGTACAGAAAATGACATGGGCTACTTATCGTTTATCCCTTATATAAAATTGAACCCGAAGTACTTAAAACATTAATTATATCGGTTGCCATGGTAATGTTTCAAGTTTTAACAATAAACATTATGCATGATGAAAAATCAATTGTACGTAATCTATTTATCCTACGAACTGGTTTGTAGAGCTAGCAAAAGCTGTGCAAAAGCTTCCGGCTGAAAGCGATAAATGTAAGCAAGCAGTACGCTACAGACGGTTGGAACATAAACTTGTTACGACTTAGGCTTCGAGTAACGACTCCCCAGTTGCATGTGTTAATTGTTAATTTCGACTTGAAATTGGTCCAATCTGTCTACAAGCTCTTCTGTCGCGACCTCGGATTCAGATCGACGACTTCAGTAGCCATAAATTAACCGTCACTGTGTAAATTACATTAAACCGAACTGTTAAGTGACTCGTGTTATGTAACTCATTATTCGAAAGGCATTTGATTATGTAACGTATATAGCATTTAGTATTGATTAAGTACCGTTTAATTACACCAGTGCGAGTTAAATTTACGTTAGATTAGGTGTATAAATTTACCTGACTGGTCTCAAATAATTAAAACATCAAGAAGGCATTAACATAATTTCAGAGTTTCTTAAATTAGATAATAACTGTATATTGTATTCATATAAAATCGCGTTAAGTATTTATAACAATAAATATGAATAAAACTTAAATCATTAAAGTTAAAACCACTTGGTTTTAACACTAATTAGAGTAACAAAAAATAGTAAGCTAAAGTAGCTTATAAATAATTTAACATGAAACGTCAAAATATTTTATCCTTAATAGTTAAGCGCGTTAAAACACATGTGGCATTCTTCCGCACCAGCTACGGGATAAATCCGCTATGTTGCGACAAAATTAAAACGGAGAAGTTTAAAATGTATGAAACTAGCCGGCAACATTTTACTACTGATATAATATTTGAGAGATCCGATTTATGGGTTCTAGAGTAAATCTCAAGAACTTATTTTTTTTATTTGTCTTATTTTTAAGTGAATATCGTCAGACCCATATTAACAGTTATGTAACAGTATCTATCTATATATGTGTATCTGTCTACCCGAGTGCTGTTGAAAATATGTAAGCGTAACTAGAAAATAAAATGGTATGGATATTTTTCAATCCAATGAAAGAATTTGTTTTCGTGCGATGAAGGCGTCAGATTACATAATTTTAAATCTGGTACAAGTTACGGTTAAAAATTCCTTTTAACTAATACGCTGCAGCCTGGTTTACTTAACGGTTACACGAGCGCGTACCACTCACCCCGCCAGCCGCTCGCCGTGTGTGACGAGAAGCAATTTCCTCGCATTAATTATGTGGCTGATGAAAATCAGTAAGCCGGTGACCCGCCTAATTCATTTGCCCCTCGACTGTCACTGTCACGAGCTCAGCCAATTTCAAATTAAAAAGGATTTTTAATTAAGATTGCTACCCTTCGCAGCTTGTCATTTTTGAATATTTACGAACCCTTGAGTTCAGATCTAAAAATTTGCTAAAGAAATATAAATTATTATAATTTCATTGTATACGAAAAATTGAAAGATTTGTTAATACTATAATAATTAAGAAATGTTTGTTTGTAAACTAAATTTTAATTATTCTTTTACTATTTTAAAGCTACCGTTATATGTATTACCGTGTGTTTTATCTATGATTTATTGTGTCGCCTTAACTTGTTTCAATACATCGCAATATGCGATAACATAATGTGTAACCTTTATTAAACCACTCAGAACACTCATTTAAATTATCATAAAAAATTCTTTGTTTCGATTAAAACGTTATTTCTGTATGAGATAAAAAAGTTACGTGAAGCGGTTCGCTTCCGCGTCGTTAGCCGATTATTTGCCAGAGTTAATAGAACGCTACTAATTACACGGTTTGAAATTTTGATGTGGGTCCGGAGTTCGCGTTACTGAAGAATCCCCAGTAGAACACTTCCGGGCACGGTAATGCTCGTTTACAATGTTATTTACGTTCATGATTGTACTTAATTGTAAGCCAAGTTGGAGCTGAACGAAGATTTATATCATATCATAGTTTACAGAAATAAAATGCTTTACATAGAAGGCTAATGGACACTAGTTTGTTATCTTTCTGCACTTTTCTCTTATGTGAGGTTGACACAGTATGTTCTCCTCTACCATATTCCTCTATCAGCCGTATTCATCTGTATTCACACCCTTCTTACGCATATCATATATCACACAATCAATCCATACTTTCTTTGGTCTTTCTCTACGATTGTAACCATCGTTCATTCTCATTACATGCCTATACCCTGCTTACCTCTTGCCCCTCAATATCTCTGTCGCTGGCGCGGCGCAACTTTGTCACCGCACTTATTAACTCCATATATATTATTTATCCAATATTCCATTTATATACAATTCAACAAGCAAAAATATTATCAAGTGATTTTTAAGACTTGGAACCGTATCTATAATAGTTAATATAGATATAAGAAGCAAAATGAGCAGCGTTTGAGTCCCAGCGGAGCAAGGCCATTAGAAACTTTTAGAATTATCAGAAAACAAGTTAGAGATATTATCAACATAAGTTTTAATACAACACGGACGGATCCCAGGGGTAATATTTCTTCAAATTTCCTTATACTCTCCCATTCCTCTTTTACCACAAGTGGTTTGAAACATCTTCCTCTGATCTGAACTTAATGATGAACATTTAATTATAACCCATATTAGTTAAACTCGAAATAAACTTTGATATAATCTATCTCATCTGTATATCTCTCTCGATAACTATATAACGTCATAACAAACTACGTCTTTCTTATATTTGTTTACCGATCAATTAGATATTTATTGGTTTTATTATAAATAAATATTAATGTCAAATTATATAAGTTTTATGTAGAAATTCATGAATCAAAATTTAGTCGAAGTTACGCCTCAAGATTGGAATGACGATCGCCAGTTAGTGAGTACGTGAATGAATTACCATATTAAATAAAAACAAACATGTCTACGCTATTTTCATTACACGAATTTCCTCGCGCTGCCAAGTACCAAAGCTTTTAGTTAAATCCTGTTCCATAAATTTGAATAACTCGACCGCCCATTCTTTGAATTTAATTTAATTTAAGGAATGCTTGAGCCGACATAAATAAAGTGGCTCCCAGTTCGGCGTGACACGGGCGTGGTTAAATTAATAAGCACATTAGAGAGGGCGCTGGAGTGCGCTCTAGTGGCGAGTTTCATTCGCCATTGTTTGCCAAATGCAACTATTTATTCTGCGCTAACGAATCATTGCGTTTGACATAATTAGATACGATTGCACGGCCATACCATTGCCCATTTGATACCGCGATGCACAAACTCACTAATTCAAAACGAATTTATTTGGTTAATTACTTCATCGGACACTTTAGAAGTAGTTTTATAATCTAAAAATCTCTAATCCTCAGTGGTAGACTTTAGTAAGATGAAAAATTGATGTGGGGAAGTATGAAAACAAACACTTACCATTTGGACACGTGAAGAGGTTTCCCTGAAACAAAGGTTCAGATTAATTTCTGTTGAATATACATTTTAAAAGGTTCAGTGTAAAAATAATCTGATGGGGTCCAGCTTTTATTTTTGCATAATAGTAAAATCACATCTAGACCAGTAATTGATGAAGGTAAGCAATTCGATATAGCTAGACCACTAACATGATCTGTCGTCATGCTGCTCCAAAACTAATATATATAAAGTAAAAATAATACAACAGAAAACGAAATTCTATTTGATATATCGCCCTTAAAACCTAGTACTTTTATAGTGTTTGAAATACCGGGGTAGAAGGTAACTAGTTACCCTTTCTATTTGTATTACTTTAAACGGCTGGAAGTTCTATAACAGCTACATAAAAAATAAAGCATAAATATGTAGTGAAACCTTCCCTTTATTAAATAAATATGAGTTAAATAACGATAAACAACCAGTAAATTGTTTATTGTGTAAACTTTAATTATTTCTTTCAGACAGTAGAGGTAAACATGATAAAAGAATAATAATAAACATAAAAGTAATCGTATTAAATAACTTGTACAAGAAAACGTTATCGTGATAGTGAAACATTTAAGGCTTGCCCAACCGGGGAAAGTCGGAGCGAGGGCAGCCACTACCCGTGACCGTTCACAGTTTTAACAAACGGTTTAAATCGTTTATTGCTTTGATATCAATAATTGATTTAAATCCAATACAATATAGTTTTTGATTACTAACTATAACGGTATGAGTTCTGTTACACAAGGGATTTATCACATTTTACTCAATATTATTTAAATAATTATGATATTTCAGAAATGGTTTATGTTGTAGTAGTCTAATTGTGTATGTTTTCAATGTACATAAATTTACAAATTAATTCGACCTAAGCAAAGTTCCTTTGATAGATATTTTTTTTACCTCCATACACCACTCAACAGTGGTAGAGCCCTCAACAACAACATCTATTGTTTCATATGATTCAGGTCCTTTTAAGGCGTCTTCTGTCATCAAGGTGAGTAGGACTTTACGGAGAGGGGATGGACAATAAAAGGATATATCCTCCTTTTTGTTTATTTCATCATCTCTCCATTAAATATCTGCAACTCATTACCTTGTTGCACATACCTATGGGTAGGGTTCACTTAAAATCAAGAGAACCGCTTGCTCCTTTGCTAGCTTCTTCTCTAAAAAATACATATAATTCAGGCTAAACCAATGAGTTAGGAAACTTCATTAATATCACTGAATAAACATAAAAAGTTAATAAAATATAATAGCATATAACATAAATACTGTTTCACAAATATATATAATGTATAACGATTTACAGCACTAAACATATTTAAATCGGATTCTACGCGTAGCATCCTTGGTTGTCTGTAAAAGGAAGCGATCTAGTGACATTTATCTAGAGCTTCTCTTTTGTCTGCGAGGCTGACGTCAATCCCGGACATTGCCTGCCAGATGAGGGTTGACATTAATTCAGGTCAGAGGTCTCATGAGCCCTGAAAATCTGAAAGGTCTTGGCAAAAAAAAAACAATAAAACTGACAAAATCCGTTCTATCTCTGTGCATTTAATAATAGTTTAATGTTTATTGTTTACAGAAAATAGACAATTAAATTATATATTACTACTTAATAAAACGAAAGAAAAGAAAATTGGGGTAGACCGATATAGACCGACCTTATTCAATCCTCATCAAACCCTGGGTCCTAACAGAATGTAAAAGCAAATATCAGTGTTAGAAAATGTACTGAATAATGTCTAATGTCGCCTGGGGTTAGAACCCATTTCTCGCAAAACAGCTTTGCTATTCCTTTGTTAGACCACTTGTTAAAGTTAGCTTTATTAATACTAGGAAGGGCAAAAGAAATAGCCTTGTTAACTGCTGACAGATGTTGGCATCCGTGAAAAGGCTGTATACTATTTCACGTAAGGTAATAATGGCAAATTAATTCATAATGTTTAACAAGAAAGTAGTTACATAATATCCGAGTTGGTGGTTCTTCGGTGATACATTAATGTAGATTTCGCCTTGGGATATCAATTATTGATGAAAGTATAAGACTCAGAAGTTTCTTACTCAATTTATTAGGCCGAAACATTTAATAAATAAAATTAATGATTTACATCATATATTTTAACATAGTATGAATATAGGATAATATTCAAGTGGAAATAGCGTAACGGACTATCGGTTTAAGGTATGGACTGCAAAAGAGTCTTGAAATCGAATGTGTTATTCGACTATTAGTATTTTTTAGCAGAAGGTGGCAAACGAGCAAACGGGCCTCCTGATGTTAAGTGACCGCCACCCAAAGACGTCAACGACAAGCAAATAAGTCGTATACGCGTTGATTACCTTTAATGGACAGAGGAGGGGATGGACAGGAATAAGGATGTTTCCTTTTCATATCCATCCCCTCCCCGTCCAATCCTCTTCCCTTCTCATCCTATCCCTTCTCATCCTATCCTTATTAGGAAAAGATGGGAAAGGAGGACTGGAAATGGGGCCTCAGGCATTTCACTAATCACACGAGACGTAGAAGCATGTTGATGTTGCGGGCTCTACCACTGTTTGTCAAACGATCAACTCCACATTACTGGGATATTTGAATACTATTGTCAGTAAAAGTGACAAATTGTGACAAGCAAGGTGTATAATTCCGTCATAACTCATATAACAGGTTTTATCTCTATGAAAATGTCTTTTGCGCAATCATTTTTTCATGTAATGTGATTCGTGAATGTTTGTCGAATTGATTCATATATTGAATTTCGAACATTGATTGAATGCATCCCCGACGTTGATTACGGCTATACGATATGCAAACTCTTTTTTGTACTCAAATATGACATCGCTTTTACTTCGCCAAACATTGTGAGTGAACGCTGTGGCTCTGTTTGTACAACTAGTTACAAAATCGTTCACTCACGTACTTCAATATACATACATAGACACGGAATGACATGAAAGTTGTTTAGATTTAAATGTATGTTATTCAATGTGAATCTTCTGCTTTAGTTTACGCATACAAATTTTGTGAAATCGGTACATAGTGCGTTTAATTAAAATATATCACTTGCTCTAACTGTATCTCTCCTAGTCGAGTCTGATATAAAGTTTGCAAGTGAAAATATCAGGAAGCCGTTAATTCATTATAATAATTTATTAGGGCTACGTGAAAGGATTAATTCGTAATGAATATTAAATATTTTGGTACTGCGACAGGCGACAGGAAGTAGGAGAGTGTATTACTGATAAATTTAATTAATTCCCCGAGCAAAATGTTCCAGCGCCCGCACCCATTAAGTTACGGCTGACGGCGGAGTCCTGCTGTAAAATTTTATGTCTCATAAAAATTAAAATGTGTACGCTGAAATGATGTAATATTTTTTGGTCATTAATATATTTAAACATGAAAAATCATGTTTGTGTCGCGATGACGTGACGTGTCGTAGCGTGTGTTGAGTTTTATTATCTCAAGTAACTTCACGATATCGGACTAACGTTATGAAAGTGACAGTTTGTAAGGATGGATCCAATGATTCATCTAGGATAGAAAAGTTTTTCTTACAAACTTACTAATCGGGTGGTGATCAAACAGTACAATAATATAATCAATACATAGATAGTATTTTTACCTGGATTATTCACGTTAAAAATGCCCAATTTGTACTTTTGTGTAAATTAGATATTTTTATCATGAATCCAGGGTAAAATACCAGGTCACTGTTGTATTGTCAAGGATTCCTAGAATTTTTAAAACATAAAATAGTTTGAATGGCGATGATTAGGTAAAAATAAGAAAAATCCCTAAAGATAATGACACAGGATTCTTACTTGCTATTTTTCTCGACATAAATTCTAAATACCACTTTATTTACGTAAACATAATCACAGCGTAAACGACAGACTTAATTCCTAAAAGCATTTTGTACCACATCACTTTACTGTCATCTCTCAAAAATATTTTTTGAGGATAATTATGAGATCATTTATTTTATTTAGTTGCTTTGACGTTAATTCACTAGAATATAAAGTAGTATATACGAGTTGGATGAGTCAGATTGTGTATGTAATTGTAAAAACCATCAAACTTAATATCAGTGATAGAAGACATATTTTGATCGCTAATCGCCTCTGTTATTGTATAATTGTTTCCTATTAATACAAAAGAATAGAATTATTATATCTTGGTATTGTACAATTTCCGTAATATTACATGAAATATACGCTTGGTTGGTTACGTATTTACCATACAAAGGACGTTTGGCTTCGCGTATGAAAGAGTTAGCCGACATATGAACATCCGCTGCGATCGATTGAAAATAATTCGAAAGAGTTGGATGATATTATGCAATTACTTTAATGAATACATGTTTTATATTCTATCTATTTCAATATAACGGCTGTCATGGTAGAGCCAGAATCGTAACAATGTAATAGACACGTTTCGGCAGCAGTTAGTGCAACGAAATTAGCGGCGTGTTCGAAAATTACGTAAAATGATTATCAAATCTGTTCAATATTTTGTGAGTAATTCAAACAGGAATATTTTCAAGTTAGTTTAAAAATATATTAAGTGTTTTGCTTTATATGTATATCTTTTTCAGCTGTAAAAACTTAATATTTCATAATTAAACATCCCCTCTCTCGGAGAGGAGGCCTGTGCCCCTGCAGTGGGGAACATTCTAGAAAAGGCTGACTTATTATTAATTAAACATCTGCCACTAGATTCTGATCAATTTGTTAACTTGTTGTAAAGCTCTGGGATATGTAAGTATGAGAATTTGTCGGCCTTGAAGTAGATTTCTTAAGTTGTTACATCAGTTTTAAGGAATTTGTTATTAGCAAATTGACATTAGCGGTTCGAAATTGATTCTTTGAGATTACAAAATGCGGCGTTGGAAATTGCACAAATATAGTACAGTTTTGAAATACCAAAAGTAATTTCATGTTATTAGAAACGACGATTAAATTTAATAGATAAACTGATTTTTTTAATATCAAAAAGCCGAGATGAGACCAGTTCTAAATGTTACTAAGTTTAATGGCGTAACGTTAACAGTTCTGGTAAAATAATTTCTGACGTTCAAATAGTCACTAAAACCGAATTTTCACAGTTTCATTTAAATCTTTATCCTAGATTAGTTGTTTGATTATTAATCTAGGTTTCTAGATGTTTTACTGTGTATTAAGCATTTGATTCAAAAAGAACTGTTTTGTTCTAAAATGATTATTATACATAAATATATATTTTTTTATACTTATTATTCGATTCGTTCTAAATTTTTCTGCAGTTAGTATAATTTGTTAATAGGAACCTATTACAAAAGTTTTCGGATCGGAAATAATTTCTGTGTTACATTCAAATGTTGAGTGCTGGCAACACTAACAAACATCTGTTGAGGATGTTACTTAGCACTGCAATTGCGAACTTTATTTCCTTATAAAGCTCGCAAATGGTCGTCACAAACGTCATAATAATACGTTCATTGGAAACTAGTGACTATGAATGTTGTCATAAGTGTTATATTCCCTAATAATGGTGAAATAAATTAATAGGTGCGTATTCTGACGAAATACATATAATATCTTAGTGGCTAAATATTAGATTTAATAACAAATGTTCGATTCTGTTGTCTGTGTATAATTTTTTTCATTATATTTCTGGTCTTTCTAAATAAAGTAAAAAGCGAACAGTTCTTCCTATTCCCATTTCCTTCGTGTAAATTAAATACATAGAATCTTGTTTTTAATGGATATGTGGATTGTTGTTGTGGATTGTGAATTATATGTTTATTACATCTTAAACGGGTGCCATGTAAGTTTAGAGCTAATCTGGGCGTTCGAGACCCCGCATTGAGTTCCACAGTCTCTTAGGAATTGATCGTGTAGTTTAAGGGCAGCTACGTAGCTGTTAGAGGTTATTTACGTGGTTATTACTACTAAGATGACGAGAATCATGGATCTAAGATAGAATAAAGATATGGCTGGTTAGTTTAATGAAGCACTTAACGCAGTGGATTTCTGTCGATTAATTTTTAAATAATCGACAGAAATCCGTATAATCTGCAGCTGCATGTGAATATTTTTTACGCCATAAATTAAAGAAATGTACTCTTCCTGTTGCTTGGACAGAAGATTGATGAACTGTAGACTTAATTTATATCTTTATTTACAAAAATTAAAATAAAAGCAAATTTATATTTAATAAAAACATTAAAGAACTCGATGAAATCCGTAAAGTTTGTTTAATTTCAATGTATTCGCGTAATATAATAATAATAATATGCGCTCACGCCCGTAACCCAGAGGGGTAGGCAGAGACCACGGATTTCCATTTGGCACGATCCTGGCACACCTCTCTCGCTTCTTCTACATTCATACATCTACGCATACATGCTCGTTGGTTATGGGTGCTCCTTATATCGCCCTTTTTTAGCAAACCTCTAATCTGATCGATATAAGTAAATATTAAATAAATAATATATAAAAATATTATATAAGTAATATAACAAAATATTAAGTAAATTTCTGTCCGTATACGTATCTCCTATCAAAAAAAGTTGTTCTATTTGAATTGTAAAAGGAATTATATTAGGTAAGTAGTTCCGGTTACTTGTTAATAGAGATACAATCACTAAAATCTTTGAAACATTTCAATAATAACTAACGTAAAATTGTATTTATGTATTGTACGAACCTAGGGGTTAGGGAGGTGTGCCAGGATCGTGGTAAATGAAAATCCGTATTCTCTACGTATCACTGTGGGTTATGTGCGCTATTGCTGATTTCTTTAAATATTTTGGTACATTTACAATAAATAAATATACAATGTTTTCAGTTTCTCATCTAAATATTGGATCTATTTTGGGTTAACCAGTTGGTTTGCAGTCTATCTGCACGCCTAAACAATTAAGCAACATTGTCGCCTTACCTGTGCGAGTGTGGGCGGCGTCAGCAGCAGCAAGAGCGCGGCGACCAACATTGTCGCTCCACGCCTTGACAACATCGTTTATCTGTCAAAAGAAACGCTACAATTAAAGAAATTATCTCAATTATGTGAAACAGGGTAGACAGTGACGCTATTCGTATTTAATCTAACCTTAATAATCATCATCTCCTATCAAATCATCCACTGTGAAATTATACAACATTTAATAGGGGATTTCTTAAAAAAATCATTCAAATATTTTTAATACTTTTATAGAGGTCTGAAAAGAAGCAACCGAGTACTAAGGTTGCTTAAAACTGTGCTAAAGTAAACAGCTAAACTGCAATATGTTTGATGTCATATCAAATTATTTTTTCCTTTCTGCTAAGTACTGAGACTTTAGTTTATTCAGGATTAATTATAAACAAATTGATGGAAGTTAAAATCGTTGGCGTCTGAAACTTGAATTTCAGAAATGTGCTTCAGAAACTGGCCAGTTACCGGCTAAAGTTAGTTAGCTGACAAGGATAAGCTTGTTAAGAGTGATGTCAACGGGATCTTGACTAATAGATGCTATTAAATAATAAACTAATATTATACTTAATACTCTGAATGAGGATTTGAATGATCAGTATCGAATGTTCAAAATTAAAACTAATGAAATATACGTAATATATAATATAATAATAATCAGCTCCTAAATATGTCAAAGGTTTATTTGCTTTTATTTTTTTATAATTCCTTATCATTATGTATTTAAATTTCATCATTCAAGCAAGCAATGATTGAAAAAGCTACAGTTATATAACATAGTTGTGCACTTTTGTAGGATGTAATAATAATAAAGATGTGATACTTATAAATGAAACATTTATAAATTGAATATTTTGTTTTGCAGACCGTATATAAATCGAGGCAAAAAGATTCAATTCAATTCAAGTAAAAAGCTGTTAATCTGAAGTAGAAAAAATGTTATAAAGAAATAACAATAACGAAATAAAATTGCTTAATTATTAAAAGCTTGTTTATAAGTAGATAATGGAGACATAGAACAGATAGACAGAGTAAAAATTTAATAAACTTGATGGACATAGATAATGTAAAAGACATGAAAGCCAATCAGAAAAATCAAATACTGGGAAAATAAAAAACTCATAGGAGGCAATTAAGTTTTTGCTTCAAATCGAAATCGCAGTAAAATCTCGCTCATTTTGTTTAAGCGTTGATTGTTTGCTGGATTGATATTTCAATTCAGTTTTGATTGGATGGTAATTAAGTTTATTAAGAGCTGGATAACGCCAGTGGGGGTGCATTAGCAATTGTAAATAGGAACTGCATTATCTTTAAAATAAAGTCAATACCTTTTATTTATTAAACGCGAATTTATTATTCGGACACCATTCAAACGTTTTTTGATTCATTATCAAATACATGTACATGAATTTGATTAGCAAAAATTTATTACGTAAAATTAATAAATGAACACATGCGACCATTTGCATCCTGCAACACACTGATAGCATAGCATATCATTTGGAGAAATTAATTTCGATTAAGCAAACTAAGAAAATTGTTTAAGGTTTTATTTGTTAAGGACATTTTTTATCGTCGGATCTAGGAATAGCATGTTTACCTAATGGGAAGTGATACTAGGCCTTTAAAATATGGTGGTACTCAAGATTTTGAAACAAAAAAATTATGGCTGAATACTCTGTCAAAAGATTAGTTGTTCATTAAGTCGAGTCACGAAAAAACAATTAAAATGTATTTTATTCGTTGTTGTAAGCTCATAAATTTTGGAGGCAGCTAATTCTAACTATTTAATGGTCACGTACGCTCGTAATTGGCGCTAAGAGAAGCCAAATTTCATTTAGTGACCGTAGAACAGAATCGGGGCGAGGGCGGTCGCTTAACTTTGCGTTTATAGCCCCGTTTCGTGACTTAGGTTATAAAATATGTAATTATTTTTACGTTGCATAACTTTTGGTAGGTCTAAAATGTATTCGTTTAAACGTTTATAGTTTGCCTCTTCGCACACTTTCCTTTCTTACCTTTCTTGCTATAATTATTTGTAATTTGCTTTCGCGTATAATTACTTGGAATTTCGCGTGAACAACATGATCAACATGCGTCAGCAACACATGTCCGCAATCTATTTTCTTGTATTCAAAATTGAATTTTGTAGTTATGACTCATGGGTTTATTTTTGTTGATTTTTTTTTTTTAAACTCTTATCGCGCCTTCCCATCCGTTTTGAGTTTATGACTGCCTTTGCTCTTTTTATTATCAAAACATAATCATTACTATGGCAAATATTTCCTGTATCTCTGACAATGTGCGAGTGAAAAACTTCATGATCAAATCAACCCGATCATCATGTTGTCGTTAAAGGGTAGCAAAAAGGTAACAAACATTCTTCCGCTCGCGTTTATAATAAATATATTAAACGAATGGAAGGGTTTCTATTTTTGCTTTATAAGAATTTCATAAAATGTATTCAAATATATTTCATTTTCAAAAATAGTCTAATGTAGACAGTCGGCAAATATCTGTCCAGTGTGTCTAATATTATTAGATACACTGAACTTATATCCGAATAAATAAATATACGTCTTAATGCTATGAATTAATATTAACCAATTCGTGCTTAAAATTTAAAAAAATCTGGGTTAACTCATTAAAAACCAATTAAAAATAATAAATAAGAACAAAAATAAAATAACAATAGAATAAAACACTGTCATTTGAGCGAAATCTAGACAAAGCAGTTTCGTAAATGCGATAAGGAAATTTTGAATGAGACAAGTAGCTTGATTTAGGTACGCCGGGCAAAAACTATGGCATTATTTATATTGTGGCGCAACGTAGTCAGTGCAATATATGAGAGGTCGACTGTAAGTAACGAGGATTATTGTTCGTTGCCGTAACCTTTTCCTTGCGATGACATCATACGGACAAGCCGGTTTTGATTGCTAAGTTTAAAATCCATCCCGGTACTACGACGCATAGCTAAAGAATTCTTGGCTAGCAGCTCATTTATATATACAGCTATTTAGTCGTTAAAGTTTTTGATATTATTGCCATATTTGCTGTATTTATCGTTATTCGGATGGTTTTATTGAGTTAAAGTATTAAAAATATGTCTAGAACCTTATTTATGTCCAATTTAACGTTTCTTGGTCCTGTAGTTTCCACTATGCGATGATAGATCGTTCAGGTTTTCCTTTAATATCTATATATCTTATTCGAAGTTTTAAGACACGGGTTATAGTAATTATTAGTAGTGTCAGTCGTTATTCTTAGACGAATCGGTTCAAGGAGTTTCCGAACGTCGACGATATGCCTGAAAACGTGACGAAATTATACGATCTATTTTTCCGAAAAAGAAGTCTACTTTAAAAAAGTTCGAGAGGCAGATTTAGCACGCTTAGTAGGCGGGTCGGCTTTCGCTTATAACGATGTAACTTCCGAAGAATGCCACTGTCCTGGTTTCCTAACAATGACGCATCTCGAAAATTTAACATGGCTTTATTGTTGAACATACATTATATGTATGTGGAGTTCAACAATAAAACCAGTAGGCATTTATGCCTATGAACTTCTTTAAACACTTTTATGGTTAATAGGTTTTATTGGTTGTTTTAAATTACAATATGATTTAAAAAGCGAAAATTGAAGTTCTGGAAAAAATTATAACTCTTCGGAATTTCTTTATTGAATCAGTTTTTATATTACCCCCTTCTCTATTTACTTCTCTGTATTTTTTCTAACGGGAGGAAATATTTAAAATATTCCTGAATTCTAAAGAGAAGGCAGACTTATCTAACCGATTCAGTTGTAGTCATCTTCAAGCGCCACGGGCAGGTAATGATGGCCTCCGTTTAGGAGACTATAAGTAGACTATGCTACTTTCTACCGCATGGTTGTTGTCGTGGTATGTAGGTGTATGATTAAAAATGATGTGTACAAATTTAGTAACACAAAATCATAAT
>JWHW01045494.1:725648-765585 GCA_000931545.1 Papilio glaucus
TTTTATACCATATAAACATCAGTATATGCACAAATGTAATAAAGGACATTTTACATTCTATCGATAAAGGGTTCAAACGCTAGTTCTATTTTGCAAGGCAAGTATTTATTACTTCTAAAGCTAGACAAAATCCTCGTAATATTTAGTGCAGTATGGCATCCCTAAATCTTTTAATTTATCTTTAATTTAAGGTCAAATAAAAAATAAATAATAGCGTTAAAGGAAACAAATATTGAAGAAGGAAGTGCACAAGTACGGAAATAAACATCAAATGAATGAAGGAAGTCATTAGATACGCTGCAAGGCATAAAAGACAGCTGGAAAGCAATCTTATATGACTTGGCACTTTTGTTAAAGCTCTTATAAATAAAATCAGATATACGACAGTTTTATTAACTAGTCTATTTATATATTTAAGAAGCAAGATATACAGGATGTTAACTTAATCATAAGTAGATGGGATTCTATTCTGCTAAGAGTATTGGAAAACACTTCTGCATTCAACGCGTTTGTTTTCGTAGCCTCAAGATACAAGATGATCCGATTAATAAGTATAGACTAGAGATTTTACGAGTCAACGTTACCCTTAAAGTTAAATGCAAAACTGCCTATCAAGATGGTTCTGAAAGGGAACTCTCTAATAACAGATCTTTAGCCGTCTCGTAAAATGAATATGGGCATGGATTTACACATTTATAAAAAAATAATAGAAATGTTAGAAAAACAATTCTTAGAAATTAATTTTGTATTAAATTTGTAGACGATATTTATTTTACTGAGAAATTGAAATAAAAATCTTTTAATTTAAATCGATAGTATGATGGAAAATAATATTTAACGAATCCAACAAATGTATGTGTGTTAAATATTGAACAATATTCCGCGAAATATTTTGTTGGTTAAGTTATAATTAAATAAGCAACGTACGTGTAACGGAATTGCTAACCGCCCGGGGCTAGTGGTGACCTTTTATTAATAGAACTTTAATACAACTATTTCCCCAAAACATGTAGAAGCAACCCTAATTATACCAACTCTACCTCTATTATGAAATATCATTTGGTAGTTTCAGGCTGCTAACTTAAATTAAAACGTATTTATTAAAAAAAACACAGACGGCAAACAGAAGTGAAAACTCAAAACGGGCGCGACAATAGTTTCTGAATAAATAAATAATCAATAACAATGAACCCATGTATCTAGACAATGAAATTCAATTTTGAATGCACGAAAAATAAATTCGTCGAAACTGTTCCAAATTCAAAAAAGCATGTTGATCACGCGAACCTATAAGATTTTCACCTACCAAATATCGTCTAACGCGGCGAGAGAAGTTGACACTTCAAAAATCTTTTATAATGTAATGATCCTTGCGTAAAATCTGTAAAAGAATACGGAAACATAAGATTATTGTGTTACATTGACTTGTTCGTTGTTTGTGTTGTTTCTTAGTGAGTGTGCCCCCGTGGCCCGTTCTCACGACGCCTGAGAGTCTCTTCACCTCTCTATTGTTTCAAAAAGATCGTTCCTCGTGTGTCTTACGGCGTAGCGACGTTTAAGTACCTTGAAATGTAATACAAATGTTGATTCTATATTTGACTGATAAAATATGCAAAGGATTTTTACGCGCTATTTATATTTGTGGCCAAAGAACATAAAATGTCATCCTAACCAATAAAGTCGAATGTGAGTTTGTTGGTTTGTTTGATTGTTACGCTCCTTAACGACTTAACCGATTATCATGAATAGAGCATACACATTGCCAAAATACAGAAAATTATATATATTACCTTTTTTCTTGAAAATAAAACTTTTCCCGAGCTACATAAAACCTTCATTCATAATATCGTTTGCCATGGAAAGGTCATGTTTTGACAATATCAACTTTTTGACACATGTTACTTATGTCGAAGTCACATGTTACCTATAATTCAGTGCACTATCCTCCACAAGAGAGGTCTATTCCTAAACTTGTTCCTCCGGATTCCACAAAAACAATATCTAGCAATGGAATTTCTAAATATTAATGTATCAGTTAAATTAAGTCAATCTTAAAACAATTTCCATGTAAAAAAATAGATACATACACTTTATAAGAACTATCTTGTTGAAAATTTACGTAAGAATTCTTCTGAGTATTTCGATGTAGCCGCATGTAAGTTCGATAATTGTGTTGCGATCAAACCGTATTACTCAACATAGTCCACATTGTTCGAGCGCAAGTTACTGCCAATTCCCCAATGAATTTTAAATTTTTATCTTATCATGCTGGCTGCACAGTAGCTGCATGTTTATTTAATACTTGCGTTGCAGCTTTAAAAAAAATCATGCGTACCTTAAAAATGGAATAATAATAAACATGAGAGTTTGTAGCTAAGTGTGTTGTCGAAGGGATCCTAAAGATTGTGTTTTGAATTTCAACTTTTACAGGCGTATGTTTGATTACGTATTGTTTGGCTTTGTATAAAGAGTTTGGTCCAAGTCTTGAGATGACTGTCAATTCAATAAAAACATAGGGAAAAACCGCTGCTACTTACATTTAAATCCAGTGAAGGAAATATGGAATGTTTATTTTAGTCAAATCGATAATAACAGTAACTGGTTTTCTGGGTATATGAAGGTACCATGATCTGATTCTTGATCATTTGGTTTACAGTTTGAAAATACAAAATCCATTAGGTTTTTCTTGTGTATTAGGGAAAAATATCCTTTATCATCACTGTCCCAGAAAGCAACAAGAAGCGTAAATGCTTTGTTCTTTAAAATGTTTGTCCGTTGCTCAAATCTTTAAATTATAGTTAACTTCTATTCCAAAAACTCAAAAACAAAAAAAATATTGTTTACTTGTTCTTAAAATTAAAGTGGCTATTCATAATTAAAGAAGAAAAAAATTCATTACAAAAGAAAAGAAAAAGTGAGGGAGAGAACAAGTTGAACTACATTATATTGATATATGGCTCAAAAGTAGCATGGTGTACCATTTCACAAAAATATTCGGCGTTTTCCCACAGTTTGTCTAAATTAGGATGACGTACCATATAATTGACCATTGTCACGATGAGAAAATTGCCTCAAACTGACCTGCTTATGTTACATTGCTAGCTTAGAGAATAGGCACGTTTTGCAACCTGCATTCTCACGCTTTTAATAATGACAAAATGAAATTGTAATTATAAATTCTTTGGCACGAATAATTAAGGTACGCAGTTTAGTAAGTGTGACGTGTCAATACAAACTAGCCGCGTGTATAGTTATGATACTGTCACATTGGACACATTGCCTATTGACATAACAATTATAACGATTATTTAAGTAAAACCTTGGTTTACATTATAAAAATAGACAGATATAAGCAACAACTTGTTTTAGTAAGTTAATAATAAGTCAATTGAAGAACTATGGTCGTGAATTTGATTAACGTGAAGTAATTTTTTAAAAGGTTTCTTCAAAATTAATACCAAAAAATACAAGAAAAATATAGGTGGGGCCAGGGATGGAGAATCGTAAGCTTGGAACTCAGACCTCTAAATATTGTTAAATATACCTACATTTGAATTTGAATAATATTTTTATATAACTAGCCCTATTTTCATATTCATTCGTTTGATGTTTATACTGATAAAGTTTTCTTTTGGATGACGATAAAAAAAATCAACAGCACGGAGTTTTTGCCGGCACTTGGGTGGAGCTATAAACATTAAGTTGATTGGGAAAGAGAGAAAAAATATAAATATATGCTTAGTTACAGTTTTATAAAATTTACTGGGACACTAACAGAATGTCAGCAATTATTTTTGTGTCAATGCCAAATAACTTGTTTTGCCACTTTTGCATTTATAAACAATATATTTGCAAGAATTAGAGAAATTAATGATAGGTCATCGCTGTGGTTATCAAGGCAATTTTTTAAACTTTCTTTTACAATATTTGAATATTTGTCATTGAGAAAGAAAGTCTATTTGATGAAGTTTTAGGTATTTTATCAAAGTAATAAATTAACAAACTATGTTTCATGATAACCAATAAAAAATCTCACGAACATTTTCACCCGTTGACCCCAATTGATCCGTATTTAACTGTCATTTTCTGTATAAAAGGATACGAAATTGTTCAAGCTCTCTGGGAAGTGCCCTCGTGATCGGCAAATTAAAAGTTAAACGTTTAGCTATTTAACGTTCACCGCTTCAGATATTTATATCTGTTAAAATATGAATTGTAAAAGTTTACCTTTGTTTTGTGTCGATCCTTTTATCGATGAAGTTAAAATCAATTTGCTCGTCAAAAATACGTGCACAGGTTATCTTGCTCTTCATAAAACAATAATAATGATACAGCAACTAAATCTGTACTTATATAAGTGACAAAGCTATTAAACTATAATATTAACCATTTATAAACGATTTACTCATTAGTGATTAATTCTACAAGATGCATTAACACGCTTTAATCAGCTTTTAGAAATGCAGTAATGAACCTATTTAAAAGGAGGTTTAGACGATAATGAAACTTAACTTTGATACAATAGGAGTTATTTTAACTTATATAAATAAAATTGATTCATAAATTGGGTATTTCAAAACGAATACGATATTATACAATTTTTGTGATGGAAGCAGGTGACAAACGAGCAAGCAGATCACCTGATATTAAGTGACCACCTCCCATAGGCATCTAACGAGTTGCAAATGCGTTGCCTGCCAACCTTTAATGAACAAAGGACGGAATAAACAGGAAAAAGTACATTTGCTTTTCTAATCCACACCCTCGCCTGTCAAATCCTCTCATGCTTTCCTTATAAATCTAGTCCTCGTCCTTTGCTCATAAGTAAGAAGACTAGATTTCGGCCTCCGGCATCTCACTCATCAGACGAAACGCAGAATACTTCTACTTCACGTCTTCTATGAGGTCGTGGTATTTTACCGGTCAAGACGGCCCATTCGTGCAACAAACGTTGATGTTACGGGCTCTAGTCATTTTTGACATTGAGTCACTAATGCTATTAATCTATAACCTCTGAGACATACACATGCCTACATATATAATCCTATAGCTATTACCCAATTGCTGAAGTATACTATCGGTCCAGTTTTAGACATTCCTGGTATAATTAAAACACTGGTACACCTACAGGGACCATATATATAAAAAAAACAATATAATACAAAAAAGCCGCATATTTCATTTTACAAGTAAGACATGATTCGTAAAATAGACTTTCATGGGAAAGTTGTCTGACAATACTACGGGCAATCAATACCAATAACTAGTAGGCATTAATTACAGAACGGTCGTACAGATTTGACCGCCGGTTATCGAATATTCACTTTCACATCAAACATAGCGTGGGCTTGGATTTGACTTGTATTTCGAAGAAAGTGAGAGCCTTCACTTTTTCTTTACGCAATGTTTGTAATTCTCAATATGCGCGATAAACTAATCAGTCTCTCTGTGAATACTAACAAATGTATTTGTTTATCTAAACGTCGATGCGTTGTGTAATGAAAGCGACGCTTAGTGAAAGATTTGAAAGCCAGTGTGCATAGCTTTATCTCTCCTATGTGCATTTATTGTTACTAATGTGTTATAGGGTTACGATAGTAATGTAGCGTCAGTTCGGTACCACTGTTACTGTACAGTCACAATGTTTTCTTAATATCATTCTACGTAACGTTTGGTCACGGATGGAAAACCCAGGCATTTTTTTTTAATTCTGTGCGATTCTTCGGTCGCTACACATATATTAAGATAAATGGATTATGGTTGGTATTCCGTCTACTTGTGAACATATCACGCGTCTGCTTGGCTCAATCTGTGTGCTTTTTAAATTTAAAAACATATTCCAATGCATTTCTTTTGTAATAATAAGAGTTATGATATACTTTGTTATAAATAGTAAAATGAACAGTTCACTGGATTAATGTTTTATATAAAATTCAATTATTGCATGTTTTAATTAACTTCTGTAGTTGAAAGTTTACATTAAATAAGTTCATATCTTTATAGACGAATGGATACAAATTTTTCGATCTTGATTTAAAAATTAACACAGCCATTGAGTCGTTATTACGCCATATTTAATGGACCAAATATTTCGCGGCATTGGTCGATCCGGGCGAAGCTTGTTCACTGTGTGTAACGGAATGCTTTCGCGCCAGATTGCAGAACAAAATGGCAGAATTCGATGTCGAATACTACATTTTTCTATGTAAAATATACATCAGGATTGAATATAAATGTCAAAATAGAGAGTTATGATTCATGACTGGATATTTTATGATCGAACGACTAGATGGGAAATCTACCAAAAAAAAGTATGGAAATGAAACCACATTCGGAGCGTAACAGATATTTGCGGATCATTTGTTTGATGCGTTGGAAAGTCGGAACGTGCCCTGCTTAGGTCGGTCCCAGCAAACTGTCCACGTACGCGCGGCATACGTGACGCCCGTCTGAAATGGAACGCGCCTTCTCATTGTCAGTGTCATTCGTTCGTTGACTGTTTTACAGTTAGAGCCTTTTTCTATCTGCCATTTCTAATATGGCGTCAGACGCGCCTTCAATATTCATACTTCATTCGGAAGTGAAAGAGTTACCTTTTACGGTCATGGCTGGAAGTGCTATTATTTTAAAACAATTCACTAACACACTTCAATTATTGTTCGCACGGACAATCGCTAACATACTAAAAGCGCCATAAGCCTAATTCTATTAGCCGTTCATAGAATTTTGATGTTCTAAGCGTACAATGATAATAATCGATTATTTTGTGCTGAAAATCGAACCAACGTCTCTTATTAAGATTTAAATAAGCTATACTAGTCGTAAAAGTGAGGCGCGCCTTAGCGATTTAGATCTACAGTTCTGTGACCGTTAGTATGTCATTTTCACCTTTTCCGAGATGGACAAAGCTTTTAGCAAAAGTGAAGACATTAAAATTATGCTTTCTTTGAATTGTTGATAGTGTTAATAGAGGCGTCATCGTTATTTTTACACTCACGGAGAAAGTTATCACTCGTACATTTTTTGTGAACGAAAACCTTTCACTGTCAAGGTATAATAGAATTATAATTTAGATGTTAATATTGCAAAAATCTGTCATTGCGACATAAGAGAAAAAATATTTCTTTCGACGAATTCGATATTAGAAAACTGTGGCAGCATTTTCACTCCTTACGCTGAAGTATAAGAAGATCTTGTCTTGAACAACTCGGAACGACTTGGAAAAAAATGTCGTTAGAAAATGGGAAGTCGACACTTGGAAACTAGTTGTGTAAGTCTCATAGCAAGTTATTTTTAACGGTGAAAATAATCCCATTAAAGTTTCACGAAACGATGATTCTATCGAATAAAGATTGATTTTTATGGAAAATGTTAATGTCATTTTTTGTGTGGAAAGTCAACGAGCAGTGAATATTAGTCTTTACTTATATTATAAATGGGGAATATTTTTCGATTGTGATAAATTTTCTTATTTTTAAATTAGAATATGTGATGCCGAATACTAAGAGCTAGGATTTAATATGCAAAAAATAATTTTATTAATATCTAAGAGTAAAATAAAGTCTAGTCTTCTAGGAATAAGCTAGAACAAATCGCAGTTAACAAAGACGTCGTCTATATAGCTACTAGATATTAAAATATTTTCAGCAAAGTAATGCGTAAATCAGGATTTGCTTTGACGTCTGAAATATAATCTTGGCCAACAAAAAACTTAATGCATAAAAATGTTTTCTTTTTTGTTACAACTACTGCATACATTATACTAATGCTAAAATTATAATGGAAGGAAGCCTTTGTTGTACAAAGCAATAGAAAGAATAGTTACTACACTTAGCTATTTTTTTTCATCAATGTGTCTTAAATCAAACAATATCACGATTAAACGGATTACGTATGCTTCCCAACTGAATATGCGATGTTTAAACTTCTATTCGTAAGCCTCAATCGAATTTAGGGATGTCCCAAATACACATATGGACGCATATCGATAACACACTTCCCTTACTCGATAACAGGTGTCGATAGTATCATTAGTGGCGTCAATTTTCGTCCATTGAACCGACACCGTTAGCCGGTGCGCTCTCGCCTCAGGCACGCGACATGACACAAATAACAATTGGCCAATTGCTTACTAATACAATAAGAAGGACCGTGTTAAACATCAACTGCTAGATTCGGACCACCCTTAACCTTGACTGACGACCCTGATGAGATGCTCATCTAAGCTGCAAATACCTTAACGATCTTATTTATTATTAAATTTAATCGGTATTTGGAACACTCTATAATAAAAGAAACAGTGATATTAACGTAGCGTTCGTAATAAACCGTTCGTTGGCTTCAGTCTCCTACAAACGGGGGAATCGAAGCCGACACACTTATATCCGCATTATTATTCCAATACGGCAATCATGTGGCATCCGCTTGTCGATTTTCGCGGTTTTTGCGCCGCCATTTTGTGTTCTCGAGTTAATAGGCGTGAGCCGTGGAACACTTTTGTGTGGTAAAAGTGAGAATTGATTTTATATTCTTATACTAAGAGGCATGACTAATTTAATACAATATAACAATTGATTATAAATATTTTTTATTCAATCATACACATTTAAAATTATGAAATTAATAAATATAATGTATAAAACATTAATTTCAGACTCACGAAAAAACTTTTACAACACGTTTATCCACATGTTTATTGCACAACTACCTAAATACCTTAATTACTCAAACTTGATGCTTTAGTTAATTAATCATGAACATTAGTCTTTAATCAGTAATGTTGCCTAATTACTATTTTATAATTTGACAAATGACTTAAAATTATGACAATCCGGGGAAGAATACCAATGTAATGAGACTTCACTCAAGATAGGGGAAGCCGTTTGGCCTAAAGGCTAGCTCACAACGAAAATGACATTCATACGCCCGAAAAACATTACCTTTCTTCTAGATCAGTCGAGTAAAAAAGTGGGAATTTATTAATGAAATCAAATTGAGATTCCAACATTTAATAACTTTTAAAGCACGCCTAACGACCACAATGAATTAAGAATACAAAGATATAATCGTAACTGTTAGCGTAACAATATAACGTCATAAGAGGAAGTCATTTAAATATGAATTAAAGACTGCCGTGTTCCCTCTACCGCGGAAGACTATCATCATACCATCAGTTCAGAAATTAGTCATATTAATCACTAGCAGACCGCCCCGGCTTCGCATGGGTAGATTTCATGAAAAGAAAAGTTATATAAAAACTATCCTCTCTTTTAAGTTGGACGAAATATCGCAATGACCAAATAAATACATAATGACCAAATTTCATTATTATCGGTTTAGTCGTTTCGGAGCTCATCCCGGATAAACAATGTGACAAGAGATTTTTTATTTATGATAGTTTATAGAACTCAGGGATAATATATTTTTCTAATAGTGAATGAATTTTCAAAATCGGTTCGATATATCCAGAGATTACCCCTGGCAACCTCACAACTTTACCTCTTTATAATACATTAGCGGCACACCACGGCGTCACACGGGTATTTAACAAAAATTTAAAAAAATATTAATAGGATATTTTATTGCCTATGTTGATTCTAATGGTGGAAGAATTTTTCAAATCGGTCAAGTAGTTTCAGAGAACATGCACACAAACAATCAAATCTTACCTTTTTATAATATTAGTATACGTTATTTCAAAATTTATATTTGTACAAAAAATGGACAAGGTGAGAACGAAACAATTTCTCCACTAAACTACATAAAAAGTAATTTCTCAGTCAGACCTTCGAGCTCCGGTCGTCGACGAAGCTTTTTAATATAAAATTAAAGGCCTTACTTCATTTTTGTATACAATAAGAACAGGTAATTTATTACTTAAATATATTTTTATAAGCAAAAATGAAAAACATTTTATAGAAATCCCAAGATAACGAGAGATATTTCATTACAAATAAAATTATTAGTAATAATATCGTATAGCAAAAAGGGTACTTCAAGTTAGAATTAAAAAATAAAATTTACAGATTTTATCGCAATTATGTTATGATTTTGTTTCGAGTACTTTACAGCGCTTAAGGTCACGGGGACTGAGGACGTCACAATGTCAAAGTTGTTTGGAATTTAATTTTATTAATCACGGAGTACCAAGCCGGTGGTAGAACCCAACCATTTTCTTTGCTGAAATTAGGATGTTTTTTTTTTATTTCAATCGCCACACGTATCTTCCTTGGTAGGAAGAATTAGTTTTATTCCAATGTGTGGTATTTGCGTAATATAAGAAATCATAAGGGTACTGCAACATTCTTACGCTTTCTCTAAAGGTTGGCAACTAATCGACTGCTGTTTTGGTCTTGTGTCGTTGTGGTATTCATGGGCACTTGCCATCACTTAACATCTGTTGACAACCTGCTCATTCGCCACTTTTAACTAAAAATACAGAAATATTCACATTAAATTAAGACTTTAATTTAGCTTATATATAAAATAGCTTTATTAAAAAGGTAGTTTTCTCAATTCTAAATGTCAAAACAAATGTTACAGATTCTAGATATATATCTATAAATTATTAACAAATGATGTCGAACATGTTGCGAATGATTCATTTGAATATTTCCGTTGACATTTACAAATTTGTAACCGAAGGTGAATGTTAGAAATAAAGGCTATCTATGTCCAAATATATCAGATTTATGCTAATATTTTAAATTCCCAGTGCTGACGGATACCGTCTTACTGACACAAGGAAGCAGTTGGAATGACTTAGTCCACTTACTATGTTACGTGTTCTAGTTTATAATCCCACCCAGGGTAAAATGTTGTAAATATTATAAATGTTAGTTTTTCCCGAAATTTATTAAGGAGTCCAAAATATTCGTAACAATTTATGAAGATAGAAAAATGCACATCGATGTGTTTTTACATATATTGTTCATTGTTTGATTTTGTTACTACATAAGTAGTAGTAATTGTGAGAGGCTGGAACTTAAAAGTGTTTTATCGGACCTCTAAAAGTTATTTACCTTAAGGACTGTTTAAGGAGCATCATCCTAAGCATATGATTATAGTGTCAATCAAAGATTATAGTACCAAAACTTAGTATTTTGAAAAGTGCTGTTTGCTAACAGATATAAGACATACTTTGATCTATTGATCACATTTACAAGCAGAAATCTTACTTCTTTCTATCAAAAATCATTAAAAAAACTAAAGTATAACGCGAGACAGTTAGGTATTGTATTTCTAATGTATTGTATTTCTAATGCACTTGTATGCACAATCTTATATATTGTATAACATGTTTGACAATAGTACTCTATTGAAAATGGAATCTCGTGTATCTAAATAATTAAAACCACTAAACCCATGATCAATCGGTGTAGGCATCAACCAGCTTTGGACCTACCGGAGGTCCTTCTGACCACGAATTGATCCCACTTGAGACCAAAACACAGACGTGAGTTTAGCAGTTTTAATTATTAATATAGCTAATGCTCTCTGACGAAAGTGTCAACAGTTTATTTGCTAACAGATCTCGTATCCTTTAGAGCAGGTGCCATTGGTGGACATTGCACCAAAAACACTTAACTTAAGTGTCTCACAGCCAAACATTTCCATGGAAGTCATTATTCATATTAAGTATAGTACTATTTTAATTTAAAACATGAAACATTTGGGTAGTTTGTCCCATCCTAAATACTGGATACAAATAGATTGGAGAATACAAATTCATGGTAACTACCATTATTCTTTTAAATTCGTATCGTTTACATTGTTTCTATCGGCTATAATAAGAACATTCTGGTTGTGAAAGAATTATTAAAATCGGTTAAGTAGTTTCAGAGTTTATTCATGAGAAACAAACAAATATTTTGTACATTTAGTAGATAAGTAACAATTATACGTATTTGAAGTTAGAGGACAACAAAGGGATACAATTATAGTATTTATTATTCATACAACAACCAATTCGTATTGAAGATTTCTTGACTGTTTTTGAAATAAAAAAGAACAAATTATATCTATTAGTTGTCATTTGGACGTTAAAATGATGCATTATCTCTAAAAATCCAAAGCTTAAAGTCAATTTAAAAGATTCATTATAATAAACCTTGCGGTTCCGATTCTCCGTGAGGAAAGAAAAAAAACGAACTACCTGAGACCTTTGAGTCATCAAAGAAAACTTTTGTGTTGAACGTAATCTTTGACTCGGTTTAACAAAGAGGAGAGGCACCTTTGATCGTGTCATATGCCTCAAAGGAATTCTGGAATTTTTGACATTGGTTTTCGTTGGAATTTAGCTGGCATTGTTTCTTTTGGCATTTTAGTTTGAATTTAATTGTGTAATCATCTATTGTTACTATGAATTTCTTTCTGTAACAATACGATTGTAATTATTTTTGTTTTTGATACAAAACGACAACAAATTGTTTATATTTTGTGGAAAAATTGTTACAGTGATTAATGACTTTGGCTTGGTGTTTATGAGCAATTAGTATTCAATTTAAATCAGTTTGGTGTCAAGTTTTAATTGAACTTAACTGACTTGAAACACATTTTTAAAGTTTAAATTAAATTTAAATATCATTCAAGAAGTAATGTTATATTTAAAAGCGTTGGTACTTTCGTCAGGCGACGGTTCACCTGTTTAAAATTCAGGAATGAGGATGTTCTTGTATAAAATATTTTCGCGCAAGGCCAACCAGTATTGCCTTGTTCGTCATAAAACTCCCTTTTTTGTGTGTTTTAATTGATATACGACAAGTAACTTAAAACATTTTAAACATTCCTGTACGGTATTGATTTCCATGTTTAAAAAAAGACCATTCACGTACTTTAGTTTGTTAGGTGACACACGATAACAAGGAATTAACTTTGACTTTACGTCTGGGTGGGATCATACTATGAGGCTCGTTAAGGCGGTGGAAATAATCATGCAGCCATAAAAGTGGAACCGGCGTCGGCTGGTGCGGCCGAGCCGCCCGTGAATAAGAGGCCACAGTCGAACGGGCGACAAAAAACCCCGCAGTTCCTAAAGTCCGCGGAAACGAGGGGTTGAATGGGGGCTAACGAGACCAACACAGTGATGTCCCGTGCCCCCGTGCTTCCCGTGCCCCCCGCGGCCGGACAGAAAAGGTATTCGCTTTGACATTCAGTACACTTTTGTGTTTAATTTCCCGTCGTTTTCTTTGCATTTACGCTAAACAAATTACGTTTGCTTTGACATGCCCCTCGTCCAGTTATAGCTCGAATGGATATAAATTTATTTTATTTCAGTTCAATGTAAAAGTCATTATGTACCGACACCTAGATTATTTACTGTTTTGTTAAATAGTAAAGATAAAAGCACCTTCCAGTTATTATCCAAAATATATGGATTTAATATTCGGATAATGTTATAATATATCATTTATATCTATCAAACTTATTAATGACGATATATACAAACATACAGACCACGATAATAAAAACATGTTAAAAAAACGCACATCAGGATAACCGCTACGTGAAGAAGTATACGTTAGTTGAGGTACAAATGTGTATTGTAGTATTTTATTGGGTTGGGATAAGTTCTGTAGAATGCCATTATCTAATTCCTTGTAACTCGACATTCACAATGATAAATAGAAATACTCAAAGAATACGATCATTGTAAACATTCGACAGAACTCAATTCGGCTTACTTTGGGTAACGTTTTATTGTAGTAATAATAATTTTCATCAATGCAAGCGGATTGAAATAAAATAATAAATACAAGTTCGTAGCACTTGTATAATTAATAAGTATTTATACATATAGGAGTATGTATATTTGTATTCAATGTAGGTAGTATATATAGTACTGTACTAAGTTTTATGCCAAGATTATTTTGTCAAATTATTATTTTATCTTAAAAGTGAATTTAATGATTGATTGACAATAGTATTAGTATTTATAACCTATAATAATCACTGACATAATATTATACAAGATATTACTATGTTTTTAAATTTATATAACTTTGGTTGATCCATTATAATCAGATGATGAGTTTTAGTTATTATTAAAATGTTAGTAATTTAATACATAGGACGACGTAGTGTTTTCATATGTCTGGGAGAAATAGTAAATCTGGTAAAAAGCCTAATCGCTTTGGAACTGTCAGTCGTATAATAGTCCTTATTAAAAATACCTTTTTATAAATAAAAAGATAGCTTCATTGTTTGCAATTTATCACATATCCTTATAAAGAAAAAACCAAAAAGGTTCCATAGTATTATAATTAAAAAGCATAATGCACATTAATGGCCAATAAGAAACGTGCTTATTGGCCAATAAAGTGTGGATAAAACAGCAGCTCTGGTTATTACCGACGAACTCAGCACATGTGTCAAATATACGTATTAAATTTGAAAAATACTCTTCAATTAATGATGTTTGATATTTTTAATTTTGGTAGAGCCCGCAACAACAACAACTGTTGCACGAATGATCTCTGAGAGTTTTGTCGTACGTGTCTTTTTTAAGAAAATGATCCAATAGTTTTATTTTCAAATTACCTTCAAACAAAACTATATTTCATACTATTTTATTCTGCATCTTGTTAATAAAAGTTAGGAAGGACGGCTATAAGGAGTGAAAATGGAAAAAGTCGCGTCAAAGTCGTATTAGAGCTACGGTTTCATATAACGTTGGCGTTGGAAGAAAAATAAGTTTTTTAATATATAAAGAAAAAAATATTCGTTATAGCCAATAATAGAAAGGATTTGTTTTGCAAAAATCAATTGAATCTGCGGTTGTGAGTCGCTATGCAAACAAATAGAATACATGATTATAAAATATTAATTGCTTATGGATAAAAAGTTTACAAAACGATCGTGACTCATTTGAATTTTTATGATGTAGACTCATAGGATTGCGGGTTTTACCACTTGAATACAATTCTGATTCTTAGCAAGATGATTTAAATTTAAATTATAAAATACATTGCCCTTCCCAATCTAGACAAATAGTAATTATATGTATAAGTAGTTGTAGGTTTAAATTTAACAACAGTTTTATAGATGTAACAGTCATGTTTTCATGAAAAATGCTTGTGCCATGACACAATTTATTACGTCATAGAAAATCCATTGATGTTTTTGTACGATTAATCATAAATTGTTCGCATACGTACGCATCAATGTTATTCGTTACATTAAATACTTTATTTTATTCTGAAATGTAAAACCAGGCAAATTCAATTTTATTAACATTGACTTTGAATTATCCAAGTTTACCTTAAAGCACCGCACTGTAAAGGATTCCTTCTTGGATGCTCAGATTAGAAAGTCCGACCACTTTGATATCATACCTGTAAAGCAAATAACATCTTGTTAGTTTATTCATAAGAGAGTAGCCCAATCTTAACAGTCTGTACACTGGATAAGTATCAATAATGAAATCCATGTAACAGATATTTTATTTTTTAGCATTCAAATCTTTAAGATACGTAAATAAATAATAATAAATAATATCTATGTTAAATAGTATAGTGACTCAACCGGTATCGGACGCGTCGATGTAGTACGAAGGCAGGTAAGCCGGCTTTAAAGCTAAAGTTCAAGGCAAGCTTGTGATGTTCGCTGAACCAACTTGAGTAAATGCCCTCCATTTGGAAATTGTTCTCGAAATTTCGGATATATTTAGAAAATTAATAGCTGTATAAGTAAATCAGTTAATGACTGCAACAAAAAATATTAATAAAATGTATTTTTTTAAGAGTTCAAGTGAATAAAGAGTCTGCTTTGAAGTTTTTTATTTTATAAAACATGTGTGATATGTACTACAATAATATAACCAAGTTATAAGTAGCATACTTGACTTGTCATCGAGGAAACAATTTCAAGTGAATTATGAATTGGAAAACTACATAATTACACCTTAAATCATAATTAATCCATTTACTTGTGAAAGTGGAAATACAGTAAAAGCACGACATTGTAGTATAGTCGCTAAGCCAGGCCACTTACGACTTAAATTGGCACAAAAATTGCAATGTAAAAGAATACCTTCTATTGTTGCATTCGATAGTTTGCAAAATGTTTCAAAATTGTCTATGCCCATCCAATTCAGAAGAGCTTATTCAATTTTTAGAGAAATACAAAAATCAGCTAATGAAAAATAACTATTATATATAAAATATGCCAAATAACTTTTATAATGGTTGTAAAGTCCAAGGTAATTCTACCTAAGATAATTAGATTTTTTAACAGCTTACAGTTAATAGTCCCTACAAAAAACCACCAAAGCTTATTATGGGGCCGTTGCAAAATATTCAAAAATTAAGAGCCACATTTTACGACAATGTTCAACGATTATTCGACGGGAAAGACCTCCGTAGCAGCTAATATTGTCTGTTCAATTAACTTTGTATCTTTACTTTGGTTCGTGTAAAAGGTCTTTTTTACATTACCATGTTCTATATTGACTTTACCCTGTTGACTTCGGGGGTCGTTTGATTTTCAATATTAACAAATCTTTATAACATAGATTTACAAATGTAATTGTATATACGGCAATTTAGAACATTACCCTGATTGTGGGCCGATTTTCCACTTAACATGAGAAAAAAATAAATTTTCGTTTATTTTGTAGCCTAGCTAGGTTTAATTTCGGTCGAATTGCTCTTGTATCGTGGATTCTTCATTCCATATCGCAAGAGCAATTTGGGGTTTATTTTACGACCATTATAATATATAAAATAACTAACCTAGTCATTATTTTACCTTCTCTTAAAATATAGTAATAATAGAAAGAATAGTTTAACTTTCTTAAGTTAATAGTGGTTGTCCTACTCACATCAAATGTTTATTTTGGTTATTGTATTGGTGCAAATTAACAGTTTATCCAATTGCATTCTACTATGAGTGTCGTGACGTACTAAAATAATAATGATATAAAAATAAATAATGATTGTGTCGAATCGAATAATTTGACCGCTGACTAGGCGACCTTGTGCGCGGCTCTTCCGCTGACATTTGCTCAATACAAATAATTATCTTTGTATTAAACATAAATCACTTCGTATTCAGCGAACAATTCAACACGTATTGCATTTTGTCGAGGCTTGTCGATGTTACTGACATATCAAATGTGAAAGAGAGAACACTTTAATAATTCATACGCATGCTTATTGTTGTGAAAGATTTACCTATCATCTTTGTGTAAAAATCAAGTATTTAAAAGAAAACCATATTTCTATTTTTAACTAACAAAACATCTCCTTGGATACTAATTCTATAAAAAGTTTGTCTGCTAGTAAAACTAAAAATGTGGACTGAGTACGACTACAATGTAACGACACGAATGTACTAAATAATTCAGGTCTGACAATCTCCCAGTGTTGCAAACTTTAATGTACAGTAGTGAAAGTTAAAAGGGGGAGTAAAATAAACTCAGTAAAAATACGGTTGTCTGTACAACTGTCAGTATGAATTATTTATTTTTCTGAGAATCAGCCCCACTTGTTTTAACAGTCTATCTTTGTAACGAAAGTAAAATCATCTCCTTAATATCCCGTTTATTAATATGTACATACCTTAGTAAGTTGAAGTCACTACTAATTTTCGGAGATGTCGATGCTGGTAACCTTATTGACGGTTCTTACAGCTTCATCTGATACAGGGCTCGCGATCCGAATGATCTTGAGCTAAAAGTAAGTTGAAGTCACATGTTATAAGATAACTTATGGCTTACTTACGTATTGAGCTATTGCAACTCTTTTGAGGTGTTACATCTATTGAATAAAGTAACATAGATAAAAATATTCCATTAAAGCAGTTCATGGTCCCCTTAAAATGTTTTGAGACTGCATCGTTAAAAAAGCCACTTCAGGAATCTGTATTCAGTATTAATAAATAAAAGAGATCGCCTAGTGGTCGAAATTCGACCATAATTCCTTTTAGTTTCTTTTTAAAAAGTAATACAAATATTAATATTTAATTTAATTTTTTTATGGAATATAGAGGCTAATGAGCAAGCGGATCACCCGTTGTTATGTGGTCGTATCCGCAACAAGCAAATGTGTTGAGGATGCGTGTGTTTACCTATTTTAAGGACAGAGGAGGGATAGGCAGGTAAAGGATATTTCCTTTTCCCCGTCAACCCCCTCTCCTTCCAATCCTCTTCCCATTCCCATCCTATCCTTATGAGGAGAGGGTGGGAAGGGGAAGCGAAATGTTCAGGCATTTTGTAACTATATATAATAGCCTGAACATTTCGCCTGAACAAAGTGACATAAAATTCATCACAATATATGCTTTTTAGTGTCGTCATGCAATTTTAAATTACATTATTAATTAGACTTTTGCACTCGGTAAGCAATATGATTAAGACGGCCTTGAGAATGTACACTACGAGTACTACAACCGATGGCTTTAACAACCACGTTTGTTACTGAAACAAGTTATAAATTGTTATTAATATAAAATAATAATATAAGTAAATTGGATTTTAATTGCCAGATTGTATGGCAGAACATTATCTTTCTATTTTTCAATTTAGATGCATCTGTTAAGTCCATTCTAATATATTAAAGTTGAAGAATTTGTTTGAATGAGTAAATCTCAGGAACTAACACCATCGCTTTGTGTTGCTCTCAACATCATTACTGGCTAGAGTCTAGATTTGTGTCGTTTATAATGATGAAACAATACAAATCCTGATGCTGGCTTCAAATAATTTCCCATTGCAACAGAAGCAAGCAACCGCGAAGACTTCTACATTGTCATAACAATTTACAATCCAAACGTAAAATAAGACTATCTACAATCATACATTTTATTTGGTGATTACCAAAGCCGTTTATATCGTTTATATCGTATGATATTTTCTTGTTATTGAGATGTGATCCTTAAGAAGTATGTTAGGCGTGACTTTGAATTATATAAAATAGTTATAAGGGAAATATGTGGCTTAAAAATGGATGTTGTGACTAATATTGAGAATGCTTCGGTGGTTCGAGCATGTTGAAAGGATGATTGAAGAGAGATAAAAAAACAAATTTATGTTTCAAAAGTGAGTGGCAGTGTTGGTAGGAGACCAAGGAGAACTTATATCGATCAGATTGGTAAAAGTGTGTAAATTTTTTAACCAAGCAAATATATTTGGGCTGTTGGGATAAAGAAAGAAAATAAAAAGTAACTTGATTTGTATAGTTTTAAAAGGTCCCAGAGAATACATTAGTTTGTATTCGGATAATGCCGGGCGCGGCGTGAGTTTCTTTAGCAAGCGGCTGCTCGGTGTCGATTTTTATTATGCTGACAATGCCTCGGCGACGGCACACGAATAATAAGCGTCCTCTTAAATTCTCCGATATCTAATTTACAAGACTCGCAATGATTTTTCACTTATTCCCTCGAATCACTGAATCTTATTTTATTTAATCCTTAACAAATAAACACTTTTTTTACTGAACTGTACATCTGTCAAGATTGTATATTGTCTCATGCTGGGGCTACATTAGCGGGCTACGGCGAATGTTAGTGTTAACGCGTTGGGTGCGGCCGGGTAGATCGTTGCAACGCGTAATGTTCGGGCGAAGACGAAGTACTATCGGGGCGCTGTCGGGAAGTGGCGCGCATCAAATGGATATATCGCGATAATATTCGCTTGATTAACTTCGCCCGCCTAGACAAGAACATCGCATATGCCCTTACTTGATGTTTTTACAGCGTGTTATTTCGATAATCTACTAACATTTCATACATATACCCGAGTAGGGTTGGCGTCAGGTATACAGTATGGCCTACGGTCGTAATGTGCCGGCCCCACCTAAAAAACAGTGGCAGAAGAAGAAGAAGTGCCTTCTTAATTAATATGATTATTTGTATAAATAATAAATATGTTTATGTTTATCTGGTAATAAGAGTTGTCTAGTTTTTCGCGTGCAATAAACCTGAACAAAACATTAAAATATGTTTTGTATATAGTCTAAATAAAACTCTCATTGATACGTATTTTGCGAACAGCTACGCAAATAAATTGTGGTTAACAATGTTATTCGTTTAACACTTTCACGGCGCAGTGATATATTTATAGCAACGAGTATTTGCTTAACTACGCAGACGACTTTTTGCTTAAGGAACAATGTATCGCGAAAACACGTACGTATAATGAGGATCACGTATTCACTAGATGTTGTTACCGTCGGTATATACGTGAGAAAATTCGTTTTAACACCGACACTGAGACGCTCCTAGCTATTTTCCAGTTATTGAAATACTCGAGCTGCGTGTGCTATGTCATTCTCCACTTCCTAAAGCGAAACCAGCACAGCGTGAAACATTACGTGAGGTAACGTAATACCTCCGTAGTTTGCTGGTAAATATTCGATTGAAATGCAATAGTTCTTGACCTCAATCCATTTACCTATCGATCTCGTTCTAGCAATATAATTGATCTATTTATTTGTCATGAATACGGTCAAGTAACACATTTAAACTTTGAGCCAATGTTTATTTATAATAAATTGACTTTCAATAGGTAAAATAAAAGACGTTATGCAAATCTGACTTTGTGGTAGTCAGAGTTCATTTATTAAATTAAATTCAGTTTAATTATCGGGATATGCAGCTGGTTGATTTGTATACATTTTAAATCCCAAAAGGCAATAACTAGAGAATTTAAAATGAAAGCTTCTCAGTGCACCGTCGTCTTTAAAGTAATTTTATTGAATTGGCGTACACGTCAAAGACTCGTGATTTACGAGACGATGACCCTAAAGTTCATCGAATCGAGACGACTGCCGGTATAAATTAATCTAAACGACTGCTTTTACCCGGTCACTTAACAGGTAAAACGTAATATTTTGTACCGAAAGAAATAGAATTTCTGTGGCATTTGTTTCAATTTGTATTAATAAAACCACTAACTGCAAATATGCTATATGCTATTTTACAATAATGACGTGGGTACCTTCAAGAGTATAGTGAATAGGCTGGTACTAAACTAGTGCGTACCATCTTTCAACCACATCACTACAAATAAGGTTACCAGCAACTACTTCTCCGCAAATACATACATACACATCACTACTTAACTGCAGGTGGGAGATAGTCGGCAAGCGGCAAATTGTTAATTATAATAAAAAAAACACACCGATAGTCATAAAGACCGACAGAAAAATCAAAATAGGAAGTAAAGCGGGACAAACGTTCAAAAATATATCATTTAATAATCGACAAGAATAAACACTCGTGCTTTAACAATAAAATTCAAAATTGAATATAAGAAAAATAAATGAAAAACAGTTCGTCGAAACTGTTCCGAATTCGAATAAACATGTCGTATACGTTAGTATGTTGCACATGTTGTTCTAGCGAACCTATAACATTTTCCCCTACCAAATATCGTCTAATGAGACTAAAGAAGTTTTCACTTCACAAAAAATGGTTTTTAAGAAAGTAAATTTTGATGATTGCAACCGATAGACATGGTGTCTATAAGTACATACATATACGTCCGATGTCCATCAGCTGTAAAAGATAAGAATGACGATGGGGTAAGCTATAAATATTCTAAAATAAAAAAAAAAACAATTTAGGATCTCGTGAAGGTCCAAAAACTAGTTTGTAACACAAAAGACTCTAGAGCACACTGTTATAACAGGATTGCCAATCCATTTCTTCGTATATCACTTGATATAATAGATGTTATAAAGAAAAGGCCTTTGTAACATAAACTCGGTGGAGCAGAATAGAATACTTATTACTGTTTAAGAGAAAGCCTTTATCGTGTGTAATGTCGAGATGAGAAAACTAGAAAATAAATTGGATATAGTCGTGTTATAGTTTCATATGTGGTCGCTAATCTAACAGCAGACATTGTAATACCAATTTGATTGAAGTGTGGGTAGGGCTTTGAATAACTTTGTGCAGCGTTGCCTTGTGATGGCTGCTTTGATGGGCGCGGTGTATTGCTCAAATACAAATTAATAACAGAATGTTCCACATCCTGAACTATATGTGAATAATTCAATATTATTCTATAAATTATCAGTAGCAGAGAGCCACCCCAGTGTCATTCAAATAAGACGATAAACTATTTGATAAATTATACTTCAATTCTTGTTAATATTTGTATTATTTCGTAGTATAATTCAGAGACATCTGATTTTTTAATAGTTACATTATAGGAAATTCTTGGATATTGTTTTGGGTTTTGGGTTTACTATTTTACCACAATCGTTACCGGCCGTATGTTGTGGTAAAGAATTACAATGAGTTATCATTAGACATATTACCATTTGTATACAATACATTTATACCAAGCGTTGTATTGTGGTATGATATTGTATGGTGACCCTGGTCTTATACAACGTATGTACACTACAACAATGACAACCCATTTTGACATGTTATAAGAAGTTGCGCTTATTGTGCAAGCCTTTGTATTTTTCTTCGGAGGCGTTGAGAGAAATCTTGCATAATCGAGCTCATGAGTTTAAGATTGACGTAATTTTTCAAATGCTTTGTCTCTTCAAAAACGTATTTAAGAACAATTCTTTTGTAACAAATTGTATAATCAATACGTTTTTAATTTACATTTGCTTGTTAATTTATATGAAATAGTTCAACTATTATTAAAAGATCTAGGTTTTATAGTCTATGAAATTTAAATGACGGAATAGAAGTACAGGTATTCGCGTAGAAGTTTTTCTTACAAAAAAGAATGTTGAGTATCACAGCACGTGGATCCTGCAAGCTCAACAACATTGTCCATTAAAGGTAGGTCACCTATCTACAACTCTTGTTGTTTCCTTGTTTCAGATGCGTATGGGTAGCGTTCACTTAATATTGGCGGAACCACTTGTTCGTTTGCCACCATCTTCTATAAAGAATACCTCACGTTAAACTAATTGAAAATTCTTAATAGTAGCATTTAAAACACAATGAAATATGAAAAATTGTATGATATTTTAAAATTTATTTTTAGATGCTTTAAGATTGTGCTTTGAAACAAAGTACATTGTACAGTAAGTTTCAAAATCGTTTGTATTGTTTTCGTTTCGCAAGCAGCTTAGTGAAAGCTGTTCGTAGCGAGCTGTATCGAGAACTTGATTAAGTCCTGTTTGAAGTATCGCGCGACAAGGAATGTGACACCATTCCACCTGGAGGCCGTCCGTGTCTTGCTAACTGCTTTTTGTTTAATAAATACACAACTATATATAACCGTTTGTTCCCAGTATCACTCGCTTGAGTTTTAATACTCCATGATAATAAGACAAAATATTTCCTAACCTTTGTCGTACCTTGGCAACACTGCCACCCACTTTTCCAACATATATTTGTTTCGATACTCTATCTCCATTCATCTTCTAAACATGCCAGAACTGATAAGCATACATTTCTCAATGAACTAACTTATATCGATCAGATTAGTGACATACGCCAAATGTAAATCCATAATCTCTGACTTCGCCGATGGGTTACGAGCGTGTTTATAGGGAACATACATACATCGCCTTTTATATACGATGATATGCACCTTTAAAAAAAAGTATCCCACGGAAACTGTACATTTTCTGGGATAAAAAGTAGGCTATGTGTTATTCCAGCCTATAATTTATCTCCGATCCAAATTTCATCCAGATCCGTTCAGCCGTTTTTGTTTTAAAGAATAACAAACATCCATACATGCAAACTTTCGCATTTATAATATTTATATGTAGATTACCAGATGATTAAAAGATATAACAGCTAAAACGTTATTATTAAATTAGCAGTAGTAATCTGGTTTATTTGGTCACAAATATGAGGCAAGAATAAGCAAGCCAGTCGCATTTATTTGTTTATTTGATGAAATAAAAAATTAAATGGTATTTTTTGAAATCAATAATTGGTCTATTGGTCGTTGAGCTAATAATTAATAATTTATTCCATAACAAAATAGGTAAGACCATAATAATTTTTTACGTTTTGAATTTCGAGTTTTGTTGAGTATGTATATGTAAATTATCCATATTATTATGGGATGTTTAACTGAATAGGCTATTAGTCCTGCCTTGACTATACTACGTATGAAGACAACAAATACCAAGTATCTTGATTAAAATAGATATAGTGGACGTTGAAGAAATGTTGTATATTACATTCGTGATGAAACAGAAGTGAAATTCGTAGATCGGCTTGTTTTTAGATTAAAAAAAGAAGAAAGAAAAATAATGTTTGTTATAGATCAACCAATTCTTTGCAAATAGAAAGGGATCTCTGTCCACTGAAGTAGATAATTAAATATCGCCACCAAATTTTACTATTACCACGAATAAATAACATTTAACAAATGTAGCAATGTTTAAACGTAAAAGATAATTGGGGTTAAATTTAATACAAGCTAATATTTATTTTCTTTGTAGCAACGTCGCACCTCACTTAATTAATCTATATATTGGTGCGAACGTTACTTTAAAGTAGGTACATTATTTAATTAACACAACATTGAAGAATTAAATTAATTCACACAATTAATTTATAAAAATAGACCAACATTTTGGGTGGCATCATCGCCCGTTATCCTTACCGATAGACCAAATTTTATTATTTAAGTAATCAGTGTATTATCGATAATGCACCAAATATTTGCATGAACTAAAACATGAAGCATCTGTAGTGGTTTTTAATTACAAGGAAACAAATAAGTTTCATATTTAAAATTGGATGGAAATTACAAACGTTAAATTATTGTTCCGGGCCACAGATTTTCCTCAAATAATAAAATGCGAAGTTTCGTCAACAAAGCTGCATTATTGGTTGCATTCCTGCGAGGTGAACGACAGCGAGCCTTGCTGTAAGGCAAGGTCGCTCTAGTGAAGGGGAGACACCGAGCCCGCCTACTCGACGACACAAATATTCTAGACTAATAAGTGTTCGTACCGGACCGGTAGTCACTTCCTTATAAACGATCGAAGTTGTAATTAAAACATACTACTCATGTTTAAACGGATTAAATGAAAAACGTATCAATGAAATGATAATGTCATTGATGTAAAATTACCAGAAATACAAATATGTTCATATGTAGTTGCGAAGACTACGCAATAATTTGTTTTCAGCTGTTTCTCTGGAAAATATTAATATTGTAAAAATTCTTGGTTACGGGAAAGACCTTTTTAGGTCTTTCCCGTAACCGAATAAAAAAAACATGAAGTAAAATTCTCTTACACTCCATGTAAAATACGGTAATTGTTCTATTTATGAATATTTTAACAGTCATTCATAAAGATAACTTGGATAAAAAGTCGTTTCAACTACATTGTCTTAGTCTTGTTTTGTCTCAATGGAGTCGTCTTGGTAACTAAAATCCGCTTATAATATTCCCCGGAATCTGTTTAGTTCTAGGTACTAATTCCATAACAATTAAGATGGCTTATTCCATTGTTATTTGAGGAAACAAGTAACGCTTGTTTTGTCACAAAACTGATAAAATGTCGAATGGAATTCAATACAAAACTCATACATAAAATAACTAACTACGAATGCATTAAAAAACTAGGTCGAACATTACTAAAGTAAACTTTGAAGGTGAGCGTGACAAAACCACCGTAAGCCGTCGTTAACCTGAATATAGATATGAATAATAATTATAAAAACCTACATACATCGATGTTCAACGAATCGGTGCTCGTGTCAAATCGATTTAGTTATGGCGTCGCGACAGTAGGCTATCTTAACGGCTATGTCGACGGTCGACCGTTATACAGATTCCACGGCGTTTCCTAAATACGTACATTATACGTCGTGAATGCAAATCGCTTGGTATGTAGGTGAGCTAATGCCGGTCGAATCGTCAGCACCATAGCGTTTTCCAGGTAATGGATAATTAGCTTCAAGTTTATTGCAGCCTTAATCGCTTACTTTTGCAATTCGAAAACTTTACCGTATACTAACCTACATACGTTGAGCTTCTGGATAAAGTACTTTTCAATACCACATTAGTGTAATTTAATATAGTACTCACATATTTCAATGGGGTATTTTAATTTATAGTGAAGTACATACATAGTAAATTTATATCTATGTACATACTGACATCAGCTAGATAAAATATTTGCTTGTTTGTGATAAGCATATATGTAAAACAATGACTCTATTGCTCTACAGTGATTTAATTTTTTTTTCTTTCAAGACATAGTGAATTAATAAAGAGAGACAGCGAAGCCAACTTTCTCTATTAGAATAGAACGTCCATTCGCGGGTAAACGTAGCAAAACTTTACTCGGCGGTCGTTAGTGCATGTAGACCATGTTTGAATGTAGCTCGGACCGCGAGTGGGTATCGAGAGCAGACTTCGGTTATGTTGCGTCAACGCAGAACTGTTCCGTTGAAACTGGAAAAGTAGTTCGTGGCTGAACGCACACAACACGGAGTTTAGATGTTACGCTTGTGTGAGCTTTCTCAGTTCTTAGGTGGTTAATTGTGAATAGATGCAACATTTACTCGGATGGACGAGTATTTTATAAATATATAGGTATATTTGTACTAACCAATTTAATTATAAATAATTATATATTGTACTGTCTTTACATATTGAGAGAGTTGGTTTATTCGAAAACATGTTGCATAACGTGCGATTACCAATTGTTATCGAAAATGTACTTAATACTTCACAATCTTTTTTTCTCTTGAATGATTAATATTTATGCAAACTTTAATCATGAGATTATGTGAATATTGCAGATGAGATACTGGAGGGTATGAAATTTGGAGATTTACTATTTCGCAGGTTACCGGTGCCTTTCGCTTTTTTAAATGTATTAATGCAACGCCTGCGTGTCAATTATGGGTACTCTGACAATATTACTAATTATAATTTAATATGAGATTGTCAGTACCCGACAAGCTATATTCCTTCTTTAAAGTGTCACTAATCTAGTCGGTGGAAGACTGTCTGTGGCGTATCGACGATAATAATAACACTTACTTTTAATTTGCATCAAAATATTTCATTGGCTACACTCATCCCTCAAACATGCCTAAACCACCGAGGAATCCTTTTACAATATTAGAAATATACATGGTACGTACACAAAACATTTACTAAATAAATTAAAAAATACGGTTAGTTAAAACTGCTATACCAAATTTATTTGGGCATGTATTTTTCCTTTCTATTATCATGGTTTGCATCTCTTTACACACGTACGGTATAGGATTAACATAATATTTTACCGCGGTGCGCCGAAACTTTGTTCCGAAAGTTCCTAGGTTATTTTTAAACCAACTAACTACAACAGCGCTGTGGCCTGCAACGCGTGAAACCAAACAGAGTATACTGTGTTTGCTTCACAACCAATTAATGTTCAGACTTTACTAACAGAGGTTAGCATAGTTTGTGGAAACTTTTTACAGAAAAATATAACTGGATTGTGTCTGGATGAGTTCATATTTATGCAGAAAAATAAACGTGTAAAAAGTGTTCTTTTTTAAAAACAAAGTAGCCGTAGTTCTGTACCGTGCTAACTACTGGCTTTTTGTATTATAAATAACTAGCGATCCACCCCGTCTTCACACGGGTAGTTTCTCCATACAACTTTTACTTTAGACTAAGAGATGGAAGATAATGTACAAAAATCGTATCTCAGTGCTAGTCAGAAATCTCTGTGTAGAATATCAAGTCTCGAGGAGTATGATGTATCAATGCACAGTCCAAACTAGTCTAATATAATATCAGTCAGTCAGTCCTTCTCTACTTTTACAATATTTAGATAATTCAACCAAATAATTACAAACATTAAAGTTTGGAAACCAATAAAACTCAAACTTAATGATTATAGCTGCTTAGAAATAGAAGTATTGGAGTTTGTAGGCGCTTCAGACGCTTACTTATCATTGTTTTAGGCTGTGATGAAACTAGTATATTATACACTTTATAAGATGTTTACATCAGATAAACCTTATAGAATTATACGACATTATTTATTTTCTAAATGATATTAATTGGAATGGAAATAGGTCGATGTTAACTGTCATAAAGATTGTTTTTATTCAAATTATACTGTTTTTCCAGCAAGGTCAATCAGATCTTCTATAGAAATCAAGTCGAAAGGTGAAAATTTGCAATTCGAAACGAGTAACCAAAGACAAATTACAAAAATACGTTTACTAATGAAATAAACGCCATGTCAAATAGATCGAAAAGCTTTGGGGATCAGGATTGGAACGCTTTTTATGTTCGGTCAGTTGTCTTTCATTCAATAACATATCGTATTAGTTTGGAATAAAGACTAGTGTCTTGTTTTTTGAACAGCAAGTTGCATTTTGTTAGAATATAGCGCTGAATCGTTCGTACGGAGTACGGAAGCGCGAAATCTCTCTGGATAATCGAATTCATTAGTACTCTTTGTGCTTCAAATAGCCCGGAAGGACAACCTTGCCCCGGTCGTTTATCTATTTATCATTGACGAAGCAGACGTGCTTTGTAAATTAATACACGTCTGAATTGAACTTAGGCGTTTCATATTACGAAAGTTATGCCAGCAAAAAGTTTTAGTAACATTCATGGAAAATAGTTTAACAATATTTTTCGTTACATATAACACTATAAAAAGTTGTTTAAGTCGCGATCCTGCCAGGATTCGAACCTGGAATCTTCTGATCCGTAGTCAGACGCGTTATCCATTGCGCCACAGGACCTGTGGAGGTCATCTTGAAAGTTTTACTATAATATTACTTTATCAAAAGATTACGTCATCAATTACTGTGGGACAGTTACTAAAGCTACTACTACAAGGTTAAATAGATAAAAGGTTAGAGAATGTCTACGCGCATTCCTATCCATGAACGAAGGGCGTCAAGTGACGAAGATAGTATCGAGTGAATGTGTGTGCTTACATGTGAATGCTTTGAGCGCAGGTAACATAATTGACTGAAATAGACTTATTTTTATACTAGCTGTTACCTGAGACCTGACCGTGACTCCGTTCGTTTAAAGATTATTAACGGCTTTAATTTTTGATATAGAATTTTGTGTTCTCATTATAAAAGGAAGCTTTCTGTAAAATATTATTTTCCTATTTCCAGTTTAGCTGTGAGTTAATCGGTCACTCAGATCTCTATTTTATGTATGCACATAATACACAGATGCTCTTTTGTTGATATTTTTGATATGTGCTTATTTTTACAGGTTTTAAAATTATTTTTCAATAAACGTTAAATATTCGAAAGTACGGAAATTTGATATTTGATTGATTGAGCAATTACAAAAGGAAATTAGCGAAGGTACAGCAAACGGCATTGTAAAATTTAGTCTATTTGTTTCAAATGGCAGCCGATACGAGACGTGTTGAAAGCGCGCACGCGAGCACGGCCGAGCCTGACCCCCTTCTCGCTAACGGACTCGCAACCGTTGCTTACGATTCGAACCGGCCAACTATAAAACTTCTATATGGGACATGGTATAAGCAATTCAGAATATCACATTAAGCTGAAGAGAAATTAGTAACGATAGAAGTAAATCGAATTATTTCCTGATAAAGAAATATATCAAAAATATATGTGCGTTTATTTTTAATTAATTGATTTAATAGTAGACACATTAAAATATGCCCGGAGTCTTTCTGCGAGATCGCATCAGTAGCCAAGTGACCAGCAGTAGAAGCAAATTAAACGGTATTATGTGAAGAATAGCAAAGTGTAAAGTGGTGTGGGCCTCACACATAGCTCGTAGACTGGCCATTCGGGCCGAAAAGTCCCAGAATGGCGACGGAACAAATAGGTCAACGTAGCGTAGGTAGGCATAAACACCTTTTTCACTGAACAGATTGGTGCGGATAACTTAATTATTATCGTCTCAATGTAATTCTAATTAGTTGATCAATTCGACAATTATGATATATTTCTAATATTGTTAATAGTACCTATCAGCATCCCCTGCCCTATCCCCACGTTATGTGGGGTCGGCACAGTATGACTGTGGTCCACACTACTTAGGATTTGGCTACAGTTTTTACGGACGGCCGCCTGCCTGACGCCAGCCCTTCTCAGGAATCAATATCGATATTAATTTTATCAAATATTAGAAATATAATTTTGAGATCCCCGTATCTATTCGATTATAGAGAAGTGCGGAATTTTCCGTGTCACAATACCGCACTGCAAGTCTCGTAGAAAGCGGGCCACATGGCGGGTGTGTTGTACCGAACGAACATCTCTAACCGCTTTGCGGCACTTGTCGATGCTTTTACGTAACAAAACACACAAAATCCGCGCTGCACACGGGTCCATTGGTTACAAGCAAAAGTAAAATACCAATTTCGTGTTTGTGCAAATCTAAAATGTTCCTAATTTCATTTAACTTCTATCTGGAATTGCGACGGAATTTAAATTGTTACAGACGCCAGCACATTCTGCAGTCGCCGTCCGAACTACCGCCCGATTCCGGCATCCCCTTTAATTTAATTTTTGCTGCAGCATATTTACGGCCCCCGCTTCCCGAATTAGCGTCTAATCCGAGTTTCTCCCTAACTTTTTTAACTGTGGATCGCGCGGAAAAGCAAATTAGAACCAGAATAAATTTTAACACCTCGAATAACGAATATGAAGTTTCACAAACTCCTCTTTTTGCAATTAACATTTGATATGCAAATGATTATTTTCTCGCAAACAGTAGTAATGAACCTGAGATTTTTAACTTGTGTCGTATAATCAAAATTTTCAATTCACTCATTTAAAATATGTTGAAGTTTTTATATTAATATTTTATATATCTGATCACATTTGCACAAACTATACTGTAATATAAAAAAATAATGTCGGACGAAATGTACATTAATATCCGAAAAAACCGTATCTTTATATTCCTCTGAACCGCATTGTAGATGTACGATAATAAATTAGAGAAACGTCGTAGCAACATCCTTTTTCTCTTATCTTAAAGTGTTCAGCTTTATCAAAGGGGATTGACCTTTATCATACATCATTCTTGGGGAAACAGTACCTCGCGTTACGTAAATTACAAGCCGAGCTTTGGCTTGTTTGTGTTTAATCATTCTAAAAAGGTTTAGGTAGACGTTTATTGCAATAAGTTGAGCCGCTGTCCTTGCAACATTAGGAGCTGTGCTCAAGAGTTATGCGGTCAAATCTGTGTGACGCAATGTAAAGCAATTAGCAACTAGTTTCGATTTACTAACACCCACTGATAGCCTGATTTGTTGATTTAAAACATTACCTAATAACATGGTATAATTGGAAAATAATGGCAGTAGCTACAAAAAGAATTTGTGAGAACTGAGACGACAATATGTTTTGTGTGAATGTTTTCGGGCAGTGTAAGCTCACGGTTACTAATATAGTACAAAAGAATCATAGGTGGATGGATGACCTCGTGAGCTGAAGATCGTATATAATTTTATGTATTGAGGAATGCCTATGTCCAGCTGTGAATGACCGTTGTTTTTTAATAATGTTTCAATAATATGTGCTGGTTTTGTCATAGAGTGCGCAGAAGTTTTAATAGCGAGTCGTATATTTGCATTGGAAAATAAAGAAAAAAATCAATAAGTCAAAATACGATTAAAAATACTCACACAAAAACAATTATTTCGCCTCGACAAAGTACCTAGACAAAAACGGAGCTGCATGGTACTTTGAGTACGGGAACATGAGACGTACGTTATTTTAATGTTCGTGTGAAAGTGTGAAAAGTTCAAGTAATTTTTTTTGTACGTATGATATCATTTATCGAAACAAAATAAAACTTGCCTACTACTAGTTACTACTTTTGTCAAACTATTTCAACATAATTATGTATATTTTAATATAATTTTAATGACACGCCGCATGGTATATAATATTTCAGGTCTGTAGACTATTCTAACTTAAAAGTACATTATTAAGTTCTTGGGAAATCAAAGTGTTATCCTGGGGCGACAGTTCTTTAGTCTGTAATAAGTCTAGTTACTTTTACTTTGTCATTTATGTCAAAGAACTAAAAGAACCTAGAACCCTTTCAAAAGTGTAAGGGGTTGTAGCAAGGCACGAGTTCAGATAATAACGCGTAGTGCGAGGGTGCGGGGTGGGCGAGGGCTGAGGGGGCGGGAGGCACTCTAAACCGGTTCGACGTCGTCACAAGATGGTGCACTCGAGTCTGTCCTCGTTTGCCTTGCTTATAAGAACGGGTATTGTTTGTGTATCTGTACGGACTCCTTTAAAATGCATATTTGAGAAATAATATTAATTTAAAGCTCAGTTCTCCGAAGTGTAATCATGGATCATATTTTTAAATGTTTAATTATGAAATCTTTATTGTTGTTAAACATGTATTAAATGTTTCAAACATCGGATATTAATTAAAAAAAAAACATTTAGAGAATACGTTGCTAGAAATCTTTGACCTAAATAATATGACGAGTAAAATTTGTAAGACCTACTTCTGTGGTTTTAAAAATGAAATACGGTATCAAGTGACTTTCTACGCGGCGCGTTGAACTCTTCCGTTTGGAGTAGTGGCCGCGCGCTTTATCACTTAAAACGTCACATAAAAGAAATCCGTCTCTGTTATCGGCCGTCAAAAGAATTGCAGATGAGCTGCGAGTCGATAAACGAAACGTCATAAAAAATGTTGCCGGAAGAAAGTTGTTCATCCGTACGAAAGCGGTTCCTCGGAATTTTCGTCGATCGGCAGCCGAGCGGGCGCGCCCAGCCGACTACCACACCTGAGCCAAAAGTGTGTCACCGCTGACTCCTCGATAGACGACCGATCGTTGGAACTTTCACATTACCTTAAATTAACACCCGATTGAGCGCTCGACGATACGTCTAAGCGCTACACTAGTACACATACATACCGTAGGCGCGAATGTTCAGCGGGATGGTTTTGAAATGTGTCACCCACCTTATTTACGCCGAGAGGCAAATCGAAATCCAAAATCCAGTTATGCACTATCAGGGGTTGGCGTTAACACACGAGCACTGTGCTGTAACACAAACTCACCACACTAGAGTCACAAGGTCTGCCGCATTGTAGCAGCCGGTGCGGTCGCGACGGCCGCCAGATCAGCACTGAGGCTTTCTTTGAGACAACACGCGCGGGCGCAGGCGCGCAGGTAAGAAGGAGACTACGCGCGCACGCACACAGTCGCGCGCGAACCTGTTGCTGTGTGCGCCGTGAGCGGGGTAATAATTAGCTTTACTAATTCTTATTTTTTAGCTCAGTACAGACCATTTTATAACTTTACTAGAATTATTCAAAAGCAAATTCATATCAAATTAGCATAGCTATATGTAACTTGTCTATATGTGTCACCAACCGATTGTTTCTTTCCTAGGCACTTTACAAAGAGGCGACCTAAGGCATACCGGCATATTTATCAAAACGAATAAAACGAACTTTGACCGCTGATTGGTCGATACTTGAGACCCACTTTTTTGATTCGTTGCCAGTCATCCCTTAGTTAGTGGCTAATTTATTTTCCAACGGGTTATGTGCAGTGAAAAATAACCAAAGGAATTTTCACCTTTATCAACTGAATATAGACGTCACAAACAATATTACACATGTTTCTTAACCTTTCCAAATTATTTGTACAAAAAACATATCGTTGAATTCACTAATAATTATTTTTCACAGACTAACTCCCACTTTTGTCAAAATAAATAACAGGTTTAATTTTAGTTCAGTATGTAAATGTAATCTATAATTTTAGTTACTAATATTAGGAAAATAATTGAAAATAACTACAGAAGAACATTTTGTTTGTTTACGTTTAGCAGCAGCTTGTCAGCAAAAGAAAAGAACTGTCAGGATGCTAAAAGTTTCAAACAATCAGCGCGCACGTTTCGTTTCAACATTTTTATCATATTCACAATATGCCTACCGTACTTCGCACCATTAGAAAGGGACTGGAAATGAAACGGCATATTGTCAATGATTCGTTCAACTGAGAATGTGCCGACCGTTTAGAATTTGCCTAGCCCTATTATAAAGTGTCTACTCTGACAATCGGTCGGTGACATATATATCACTTTTTAACCAAAACTACACATCGTAGAGCAATTGGGATTGTGAGTAGTTGTAGCCTTAACGTTTCCATGTGTTACTATGGTGGTTGCATGAGGATGGTTGTGTGAGTGTAAAAGATACGGGGATTGAAAATATATTTTTCGAATAATAATATGTTATTAACAGTTGAGTAATTAGAAGAAAAAAAAACAGCGTTGCAGTTGTTCGCAGCTAGTGAAAAAATATAAGTAACTGCAATATTGATCAATTGAAAGACAGCATTATACTTTACAGATTAAAATAATGTACCTTCCCTAATCTTATCAAAACTTATATGAAAATTGGTGACATTAGAGTTAAGAGTATGCAAAAAAATTTATAAAGGCACGACTTTTACCGCTGCTCCTATTACATATATGGAGGTTACAGTTATGTATGTACTACAGAAGGCGAGGCAGACATGCAGCTTACATATTTAATGCAGTCAAACACTTGAGGCAGCGGCACGGTGAGGCGGGGACCATTAGTCCTTAGACAATTATTTTTTTGTATTTCAAAAAACTTGGAAGAGTCAAAGTAAATGTGAGACAAAACTTAGGAGCCTGAAAAACTTTTGTTGTGTTATTTCTTTTCATTTCTGATTACTACTATGTGGTTTTTAGGCTTATACACTTTAAGGGTTTAATAATATATCGATTAAGCACGTGTAACTAACTGCACGTGTTTCTGTTGTTACGTAGGCGAGCACTAAAAAGGATTTTTCTAAATTCATCCCCGTAAGGTACAAAGTTTATAAGTCGAACCTATGAAAGTTTGAATGCAGAAATATTTTCTCTTCAGCAGGTTTATTTGGAAATGGGCATAAATAATTTTCACTACAAATAATTAAATACCTATTTCGGGATTTTCGAAAATTCATCCTCGAAAGGTCTAAAGTAGGAGGTAAAAGAATGTCATTTATAAATAGGTGAACTGATTTATTATAAATTAAACGGTACGGCGGGTACAGCTAGTTGGCATATAAAATATTATTAGTAAAATTTACTCGTAGTACGACCTAGTAAGTCAGTCACATATTAACTAATTCTAGGTCAATATTTAAATATCAAAATGTTAGAAAATTGCGTATAATAATAATATTATTTTATCAAAATTTAATTAGACACTTCTTTAAAATATTCTATTATAAATTAGATAAATAGATTTTCTCGAGTTTCTGGGCAAATTATATTTTTATATGACTGGCATAAATTCATGAATGATAAGATAACACTTTCAATACTACACTAACGATCCATGAATCATAACTTGAAAGGTATTTATGAATGCAGTCATAAGTTTCTCCGGTACGTAACCTTGGTGACTGGCGGGAAATTGTACGACATTGGTTCGTATGTGCTTACGATTTGGCCAAAGAACGTACTTTCTCCGCGTTGGCTTGTGACGTCACGACGCGTGTCAGACCGACACGTCACTATTTACTTATTTAAGGCGGAACTAGAAAACACAAATATTAAACTAACATCTTCTCTTAAAGTTGGCCGACTCTACGTTGAAATAAATAAAAGTTTTACACCAATAGGGCTAGATGGGAAGGTAGAGTTTACACAACATCAATTATTATATTGATATAAATGATCTGTCACTAGCGTTATTTCCAAACCAATACGACTTGGATCTTAAAGATCTTACAAAGAGTACGGCTTAAAGGCCGGCAGAGGGTCTACAGTTCCTCTGATATTGTGGATGTTCATGAACGGCGGTGATCACTTAGCCTCAGGCGACCCGTTGCTCATTTGCCCCTCTTCTAATATGAGTGTTAATTTTACAATAAATTCATAATCATTTGTTATTACTTCGTAAACGAACTTCGTTCCAATAAACATTAATTATTAATGCTAACATTTCGTTTCATCATATATCTTTTGTGGGAAATAATACATTATTTTGCTACACTAAGCGTAAATACGAAAATAGCTTTATAGATGTCTAGCAGATTGAACAAGTTTTGCGTATTGATCCTTTTTACTATCACCTTGAATTTTATCACAGAGCCTACTAGTAGATTTTCACGAGCATTATTTTAACATAAGTTTTGTTCTGATTTTGATGTTATTGTTACAAAAATAATATAGAATGCTTGAACAATAACGTGAGAGTTGCGTGGAATGTGACGTATCCGCCAACTCGAGTCTCATTTCCCCGCGTGTGTCTTGCGAGCAACAAAACTATACTTTGTTAGCATCGTTCTACGTCTCTTTAATGACTTTTTTGCACTGCATAAAAATGTCACTGAAATCATCGGGCTCTGGTGTTATTAAGCAGGGGTATTGACAAAAAGAGAGCACATTGCTATAACATAATGCAAGTTCCTTCTTCTTCGTAGTCTATTAAAACCCCTCGTAAGATATAAAACCAAGATTTGAATAACTAACTCACATTGTATTGAAAATTTATTTGTATCAATGGTCGTTAGTCATTCAAGTTTTAGGAGCTCATTCGTTGAACTTACATAGCATTACAACTTCCGTAAAGTGCTATTGGTTCGAATAAAAATGTAGATTATAAACCGAAGAAGAACCTTTCTTCTTTCTCCACAGAATTATCTTACATTATGAAAACTGATAAGACGTTGTGAATTTACGTATACTTCGATCGATCACGAATTTTACTTTCTACGAACATCGCCATAACGATATATTGACATAAGATTTATTTGCATTTTCCATGTTTTCACTACGATTGCCTAATGTAAAAGCTTTTTCTTAGTATGTCAATATATCAAGAACTTATTCAAATATATGTATGCAAAGCTATCTAAGTAAATGAAGCGTTTGTATTAAATGAGCAGTTAATGTTAATTCCAAAACGTTACATCATACGTTTTGGATATTTGCATTACAATAGACGTTATTTTTTAGATATAATACTTTAAATTAAAGGGTTTTATAACATACAAAAGAAGTGAGGTAGTTCAAGTGTTGGTACTATATCCAGAATATGTTATTAAACTTTTTTAATATAGAAAAGGTTTTTAAAAATTTATGTATATTTTAAAAACCTAACGTCATGCAATATGGATTCATTAAAATGCAATGAAGTAAAATGACTCATTAATTAATGATATTTGTGACTAACACCGAGAAGGAAACAAGTTTTCTAAGTGGTCTAACTATTAATCATCTACTATTAACCACAGTTCCTCCGTGATTGTAAAATATTAGTATAATTAAATAAACGCGACAAATCCTTAAACGTAGATTAAATTGTCTATTATTTTATTTTTGTACTATTTAGTGTACAAATATTAAAAACTTGTATTAACGCCATCTAGTGATGAATAAGAAAAACAATAGCAGGTTAAAATAAACTATTCTACATTTTTAAAATCGTTCCACTTTGTGCTTTAATATTAAGACAGTGTATAAATACTACCTTACAATAATAAGAATAAAACTGCAAGTTGGAATGTTATGCCACATTTTGCAACGGAGTAAAAGAATTATATAAATATAAATAATTTCGATAAGAATGAAGATTCACCAATATCGAAATCGCGTCGCGGGGCTGAGTTCTTCCATGTTAATAGATGCGTTACACGCAATTATAGTTCAAATTCAAATGATGTTAGAGCTGGTTTAGTTTAAAAATATGATTGTTGTCCATCTCAGTGTTTCGTGTTTAAAATATTTACAGTAGCTTATACAAAAATCTATCTGTTAAATAAATCTAGGTGTTAGACTAAGTTGAAGTTTCTGGGTTTAAGCGTAGAGTTATGTTCCCGAGTCCCAGAAAGCGGTAACTTTCTCTGATCGCATCGCCTAAGTGTTACAATGCATTAGGGAAGCGAGGTCGAGTGACATGCCTTTGCGTTTGAATACTTACGGTACTTTTACACACCTACCCAGTACGGTTGACGGATATATAAACTCAGTAAGATTGTTGTTAACAGCTAAATACGATATCACCGCCCGGTTTCTGAAAGCTCCGACTCAACCGATCATGATGAAACTTTGTACATACAATGTCAGGGTTATAGAAAATAATATGAGGTACTTTTTATCCCGAAAATAAAACATAGGTACATAAGGCCTTCTTTAACATCGGTTGATGTGGTAATGTTTTGACAACAACAACTTCTTGAAATGTGTTCTATGCGTCGAAATTATTATACGCTCAATCATCTTGCAATAATTTATATGGCGGTATGATTTAATTACCGACATCGGCACAAAATGCAGCACGGATAAATGATTGAATTGTTTTCATAGCGGGGCTGCTGAATAATCAAAAAAATCCAATAGTGTTTCGCTCATACTGAAAACAAAGATTCAGTGGCGTCGTAATAATTTATTTTCGCCAGTTTTTCATCCTTCTATCAAATATTAAACCGTTGGTTAAATTTAAATACGATTTTGCTGTGCAACGAAGTCTTTTAGAGATCTGATAATTAAGATAAAGAATGAATGAGTACATAAGCTGTAAAAATTACGTAGGTGTGAATTTTCAATTTTAATCTAGAATAAACCTTTGAGACCACCTTTGAGGGAATTTAAGAGAATATAAATTTAAGAGTGTATATCTCATATTCCGCAATAAAGATTTTACACGTACTCACGAATTAATAATTATTAGATTATCATATATAGATCGATCAGCTAAGTACAACGTAGAATACATACATATTTCCTGATAGTCATGTGTTCATAAATTTCTAAACACAGACGGCTATGGACGTATGTATTGCAGATGATGGATACACGGAACTGATATGATTTATGTTGCGTGAATACACAAAAACAGTACGCACGTAGAGCGCGACTCGGTACCGCCGTGAATAATAATAACATGGACTAAATTACAATAGTGGATGATCTATTTTTTTAAAAATCTCTACTAAGGATAGCCTAGGTAGGTACATTCAGGGCTAGTACCCAGGGAGGCAAATTTTCATGGAAGGCAAAATTTGGAGGGGGAGAAAAAAATCTTCATCGTCATGGAAAATACTTCTCTTACTTTCCAAAAAATGAATATTTAAAAAACATAAATTAGTAAATTAAAAATTTTACATTATTTGTAAATTATTTTTATTTTCATTTTTTTAATTGATTAATTTACGCAATTATAGTTATTAGAAACTTAAATGATTTAAACGTTTTATAATTATTTAAATTATGCAAAATTTCGAAAATGGGAAATATTTCAGTGTTAAGTTTAATCCTGGTACTGATTGTGGTCACAAACTTATCGAAATGTAAAAGGTTGTAAGCCTATTGCTATTTTGGTAATCAAAGAACTATATATACTTTATTGTACAAAATTTTATTACAGGTCTCAGCGTTATTAGACTAAGTGTCTCACAATGTACGTAGCAGGCAATCGAAGCACTCGGTGGACGCCATCTTTGTTTTTGATGTCGATAATAATTGAATTTCAGCAGTTACGTACAAAGGAAAATTGAAATTCATCTTATAACTTTTTGAGAAAAGCGTTTCCATTTACTTGTTCTGAAAGCAATTTCTTAGAGAGCTATTACGTTGACTACGGGTTAAAATGGCTAACGTAAATAAATCTTAGTTGACTCGATTGTCGCTGGAAACTTAACTACTAATAATGTTCTAAATTTATATTTCTAATGTTATGTAAATTTATCTATCTATGGGATTTACTGCCGAAAGTAGAAAAAATATAGAGATTAATTATATTTAAATAATTGGCGTCATATATGTTTTTCATGTTAAATAAATCGATTTATTGTTGGCAACATGTGCTTAGCATCGCAGCCAATATCACATCACATGACCGCTGTTTAACATTTTCGCTGTGTTATCTGTCTTGACCTTTGATCTTGACGTTTTTGTTTATGCGTAAGCATACAGTTTTTTTTACATTTCGTTCCATAGCCTAGCAAATGTAATAGCTCAGCTTGTCGATTCAAACAAACAAACTCTTTCTCGATCTTTTTCATAATATTAACGTAGT
>JWHW01045494.1:766036-782040 GCA_000931545.1 Papilio glaucus
AGACGGGGGCGGGGGATACATAGAAAAGGGAAATATCATTTTTTCTGTTCTTCCCCTCATATGTCCATTAAAAGTAGGCAAAGCATCTGAAACTCCTTAGCATATGAACCGCTTCCTTGTTTGCCACTTTCTTCTATAAAAAAGTATCCGTAATACAAAACGTCACTCTAATGAAGATCTAGGCGAACACGTTCGAAAATACTTAGCCCCGTGAGGGCTGGAAGTTTTGCTTTTAATAATAAAGCTCAGTCCACACAGCTACAGGTACAAACATCTCGTTTATATGTACAATAGGTACATAAAAACGAGATGTTTATACCTAAGTATTTTCTTTTTAAGCTACCATTCCATTTTAAATTGTAAATTTGTATATAGCCCTAGACATATATATTAATTATGCTCTTTTAGACGTATGTACATATGTTAATATGTAAATGTTGTTACCAACGTGAATTGGAATCTGCTGTTAATTTGATTGAAATAATTTCAGTCCGGTTTACCATAAATAATAAACAAAATGGTCAACCACAAATAACATGTGCAAAGGTATTGGATTTAATTCAAATTGATTGTTTTTTAATATTTATTTATTAGCTTGACCTTTGTATTACTTAAATATGTGAAGGAATCTTTCAACGCATTTATCTGATATAAATATGTCTTAATATATTAAAAATTAGGAGAATTATTAAAAAGCTATAACAATAAAATTACAAAAAGATAAAAATATTTTTATTTATGATGCTGTCAGCAAGACCATGCCAAAAACCAGACTTTACTGGGAATCGAGTTTAAGATCTAAGGGCGACGGTCGTGTAATGTTACTACTGTAAGATTTTGTGTTAAAGAATTTTTGAAGTAAAGTTTAAGGCAGAATGTAGAATATGGTTTAAAACGTATTATATAAATTCAATACAGAGTAGTAAATTTATGTCAAGGCGTTATTAATTACGACAATGCGTCTAACATGATACCTTGAAGGCCACGATAGATGAATAGCAATTACTTGTGCGACATGTCTACAAATCTGGAGAACAATGACTTATTTAATTTATGTAGGTGTATTGAGTTGTTATTTTATAACAATGCTAGCGGACCAGGCAGATGTACTTTTAAAAAAGTGAAAACTCAAGACAGGAAGGCGCGACAATAGTTAATAATAAATAAATAATCAACAAAAATAAACCCTTGTGTCTTAACAATAAAATTTAAAATTGATTACAAGAAAAATAAATGGAAAAACGTTGAAACAGTTCCAAATTCTAATAAGCTTGGTTGCTGACTCACGTCGTTCACGGGAACCTAGAAGAATTTCCCCTAGCAAATATCGCCTAACGTGGCTAAAGAAGTTTTATTTAAAAAATCTACTGGAACCCGATGGCAGCGACACCTTAGGGGGAATTATGTGTGGGACCCGGTAAATTTTAAACCTTCCTCATTCATATACATAAAATTTAATAAAAATCCTCCTCAGAAATTGCTGGACCGATTTTATATGTGAAGGATCACATACACACGGTAGAAATAAGGTAGATCACTAGCTCCGAACATATTAGCTAGATGAACGCGTTGGCATTTCGTCACTTAGTATTAATAGATATATCAGTAGTGTGAGACTATAGAGAGAGCTTGTCAGTATTATTTTGCTGTAGATTTTCTTCGAGGAATTGTTTCATGATTGAATTCTTATTCAATTTTTTCCAAATTGCAATTTGTGAATTCCTTAAAAATATAATTGAATAGTTAAGGAAAAATCCAATGCGAGATGAGACGAAGCAAGAATAAGCGAAATGTTTCCATCAGCGATTCCGAGTATTTGATAAGAGAAATGTAAAATTTGTTGAAATGTCCGAAGGCAAATTTTAAGGCGTAATTTCTCTTAACTGTACTGTGAAATTCAAAATAGAGAATAGAAACTAAACTACACTGAGTTTTGAAATAAAAGCAAAACATTCAGACATAGCAATAGAACTTTGCATTTTAATAGAACTAGCTCAGCGAAAAGAATTTATCGCTTTTCTATTTAAGTAGACTGTAATAATTTTGCTTAGTATTAGAATACCTTCTTTAAAGGTTTATAATTAAAATCGAATGCGGTCATTAAATAACACTAGGCTAGCTTCTTTTATATAACCTAACCCCGTAGAATTGTTAATCTTAAGTGGCTGAGGGACCAAAAGATACTAGAATTTATCTTATTTTTTTTATTTATAGGCCTTTAAATGAATCATTACGCAGATTATCGTACTTCTATACACATAAATAGCCATTATACATATCGAGGAGTAGTACGTATGGATGTAAAAGAGTCTGAGAGCCAGAAATCCTTAATGGAATCCTTAATATATAATAATAATAGAAATAAAATGGAAATCCTTAATCTCTGTCTATCCTCTGGAATACGTCAGTGAATGTTTATTTATTTTACACCCTAGGTGGCCTAGGTCCAGCAGTGAACGACTTCAGGCTGAAAAGAAGAGGAAGCACTAAAGAGGATATTTTTAAATTCATCCCCTAAAGGTCCAAAGTAGTAAATTAAACTTCAGAACAAATACTTCTACATGTAATACACAGACCTAGGACGCGATTGAGCACGCAACAATGAGTATATTGGCCGTGGCGAGACTGTTTGAATCACTTCGTAAGCTGTGTACGATAATAAACAATTTACAGCGATTACAAAATGATAATTAAATCAAAGGATGAATAACAAATAGAGTAAAAAAATAAAAATACTGCCGTCCATTAAAGAAAAAGGATCGAAATAGATAACGAATTATTTAACGGTTTTGCTACACGTATCCTCTACACACGTATATGAACTGATCCCATCATTTCATTAGTGTGTGATTGTTTGGTCTGGTCTTAGAAATCTTCGATATACAGTGTGAATCAATTTTGTATTTTTATTTGAAGTAGTGCTAGTTTTAGAATTTGAGCATTATTGATTGTGAAATTACTTAAACATCGTCACTTATTGTATATCGGATATAATAAAATATCTCTTTGAAACATGCAGTTTCAATGCCCGTGATTTACTTATTCTCATATTGCATTTGAATGTGAATGCGCGCGGGAATGCACTTTTGACAGTGTATTTGTGAACGCTCCGAGTGTCCGGTCGTCGCTTTGAGTATCCTATTGCAAAGACCATACAAATGTCCAACGACGACAAGAGTTAAAATATGAAAGTGACATTTCGTACAGAAAAAAATAATGTTGTTTGTTTCAGGCTAGATGCACTTAAGTATAATATTATCCCCGCAAGATGATAATGCACACCAGCGCAACCCATGTGACGTCATCCGTAACTAAAAGTATAACTAACAAAATCATTAATCAATTAGATAACTATGTAATTATTATTAGCAACAAGATAGCGAGTTAGGTATATAACAACTGAATTTTGGAAAAAAATATTAACAATATATTTTCTTGTGATAAACATCTGTTAGTTAAATCGGTTAGTTATTTTTTATCACCGATGTTGGTTCCCATGCTTTCATGAAGAATTGGCTCGGTATACAAGTTAATATTTTCGATATCACGTTATGTCATCATCAAAAATTTGGTTGATTTTTATTTAAATAACAAAAAATTTGATGAGCATGTTTCAACCAACTCAAATGACGTTTATTCGAACACTTGACAGCTAGCTTCTCTTCAGTCTCTTCTCTCCCTCAATCTCTTAGAAAATCTACTATTGTGTGCGCACTTACACCTTGTTTTACAGCAAGATGTGATTTTTGTAAACAATGGTTTTTACGTTAAAATTCGTAAATTCCAAAACATTTTCGAAATACAACTTCATCTCACAATAGCTTCCATATTACATAATTTAACTTCACTTTCTCTCACGATTTCCACAAAATTACAACATTCCCAATTTAAATGAGTTTGTTTTGTTTACAAGAATTATAAATCTTGCCGTGAAACAATAGATTAAACTTGACCTTGTACCACGTAGTGTTTGTTGTGACCTTCAATGTAGAATCTTACTTTGTTCAATATTGGCATCTAGGGTGAATTTTAATGAAAATTGGTAAACGACCAAGCTGCTCACTTGATGTACGATGAACACTAACAAAAAAAATCTTACGCTTACTGTGATTTCACACTGTCGAAAACATTCACATAAAACATATTGACATCTTAGCTTCTACAGAGAGAAAAGATAACAAAATGTTTTATATGAATGTTTTCGGCGGTGTGACATCACGGTAAACGTAACATTTTTTACGGTTACTCATTGCAATTCGGTATCATTCAGGATTTTGTAACAATTACTCATTTATATTTTGTTCCCTTCACACCCCAGGCCCTAAACGAAAGATTGTATAAGTCTCGCCATCTTAATACTTTTTAATAATATCCAATAATTATACAAGAACTTCTTCCTAATTTGTGTTTTAAAAACTTAACTGGCGTCTAGGACGTGAAAAACAAGTATATGTACCTACATACATATAATGCACGTATCTTTTTAAATTGTTTAATACAATATAACCAAATAAAGTGATAAGCTCATATACGTTTGTAGATAATTGAATACGTGAATATAAAAATTAATCGTAATAAAAGCCAGATCAAAGAGAGCTTGAGGGTTAACTAATTACGTTCGTAAAACTAATTGATGGCTTTGCTGGGAGCTCAATTAGGAAACGCTTTGTGGTTGACTAGAGGGCAAGAGAGCGCACGGAGCAGAGACGATAGTTTAGTAAATACATTTAGCTCGATTCGCAATTTAATTAAATTATAGAGTAAATGGAATCGAATAAAAGATCCTGAAACCAGTTTAGGTGGCGATGTTAAATTATTTTCGATTGAATGAATCGGGATTAAAAATGTTTCAAAGCGTTCATTCAATTTATTTAATCGATATTCTTAAGATAACATGGAGCGGAAAAGAAAAATCTTTCAAAGAGGAATTTTTAATATTTCCTATTTATCCATTCATCAAAACGGCTGAAATAAAATAAAATTTTGGCACGCATGTTATACATTCCTTAAAGGCTGTCAAACCGTACGCAGTTCCTCTGGTCTTGTGGATATTCACAGACGTCGATGATCACTTGACATTGGAGCACTTGTTTTTTCCCTTACCCTACATAAAAATACTAAGGTATGCATTGCAAACGCTCTAGTTAATTTGGAAAGTAACACCCAGAAATTATTGTATTCAGTATGTAAACAATATCTTATTAAAGGCAATTGGCCTGTGTCCAGCAGTGGATAAATAAATGTTGATGATGGTGGTTGCGAAACGCCACGCAAACAATTGCTTGTGTTTTCTGATGTCACTAATAAAGTCAAGAATGTAAGGAATATATTACATGAACTTTTTGGTATTCTTGATTCATCCAGTATTCATTTAAAATTGCTATATAATTACATAAATGAAGTGTAATACTTTTTGTTTCGGTTTTTGTTACCGGAATGTGGACGCACGCATACATATTTTTTATATGTGCACATTTGTAAATTCTATTAAAAATCCATATTAATTGCGTTATCTGACCATTATGTCCACGAAACCTCTAGATTCAGAAATATTTCATAAAAATGCAGATCTGTAAATTAAATAAAATGTACACATTTAATTCTACTTTTAAATTGCATATTTCATTTACTGACTATCTGTTTTGTCACTAGAATTCCTCTTCACACCAAATATTGATAGGTCAATGAGATGTGTCATTTCCACTTTTAGATAAGTGTGGACAAGATTGCAACAAAAAAATATAGATGCAGATCAAAAAATCTCGAACAAATCCAAACTACAATGTAACAAACGAACCAACAGATACTTACTAGTGATCAGTCGCGTTATCAAATTACACTTATTCGATTGCTGCCACAGGATCACACGCTAGGACATTCAGAACATTTCCTGAAAATTATATCGTAATCTGTCGAGTCGTTTCGGAGTTTATAGGGAACATAAATACACACATCGCATTTTATATACATGCATAGATTATATTAATAAAAATAATAATAATAAATCAGCCTTTTCTAGAATGTTCCCCACTGCAGGGGCACAGGCCTCCTCTACTAGAGAGGGAAGGGGCCGTAATCCTCCACGCTGGCCCAGTGCGGGTTGGTGGATGTCACATGTCTTCGAATTTATTGGTTCTAAGACATGCCGGTTTCCTCACGATGTTTTCCTTCACCGTTTTTGGAGCAGTGGTGATGAAATAAATTAACACAAAGTAAGCGCCTGCCTGGGTTCGAACCCGCGACCTACAGTACGTAAGTCGGGGCCTAAGCCACTGAGCCACCACTGCTCTCGATTATATTGTCTTTCTATAAATAATGTAATTTGCTTGTTTAATCATATGGTGTATTTTTATCATCTTATGTTGATTGCTGTGATGAAGAATTTATACTGGCTTATTATGCAGTTTAATATTTTTGATATTATCAAGTCATCGGCAATGTTTTCGGTATTTATTTTCATTGTCAAATGTTCAATACCCGTGATCAATTACACATTTTTTGTATTAATAATTTAACGAAAACGACTGTGAACTGTTTTTTTACTCATTTTAAAAACAACATTTAAACAAAAAATAATTTTAAAACAAAGATGACAACAATAACAAGATAGCGTTACTAACGGTACTGGCTGCTTAACGTCACTAAATTAGGTCACCGATGGTGACCAGGCGCACTAACAATATGCGGGGGCTGTACCCGACTGACCCAGAAAGACGGTAACGTTTTTCGCGTATGTATGTCCGTTTCATTTTGACCTGTAGCCTAAACGGCTCGACTAATTTCGAAGACTGAGGTGTCATTGAATTCTTATTCTTCCCCGGGGTGTCACAGTTAATATGATGAATTATAATAATCTAACAGTCAGTCGGGTTTATTTTGGTTTTAAATTAATTATTGAATTTTTAAATTCGAGTGTAATCGATGTTTGATGCACGACTATTTTAACGCAGCTGTGATAGGTCAACAAATACTAGTAGGTATGGATTTTTTTTAGGGTTTTTAATATTTGGAAGTATATTTCAAAAGTATATTAGTTTCATGTCTTTATATTTTTTTTGGCTGCAAGAAATATATTTAATTTTAGTACCTGGGTTATTTTAATAGCAAAAATACGAATGGAAATAGTTGCTAATATAAGAGGTGAAAAAAATATAAAGGACTTAATTAATAAAAAATTAAGTAATCCCCAGGCTACGTAGGACTTCAAAAAAAGGTTGGTCCATCTGTTTGTACATAGTCAAATGCTGATACAAAAAAACTTTTAACCAAAAACAAAACCGTCTTCAAAAAAACTATATTCAAAAACAAGAAATGCACTTAAAAGTATTAAACAATTTTACGCAATTAAACATAAGAATCAATGCTTAGTCATATTTATTTTTGGAGTCGGTGTCAGCTGTGTTTGGTAGCGATCGGATCAACATATTTAGTGGTACCCAGGTGAAGCCGGGGCGGGTCATTAGTATAGTATAAAGTTCATTTTTAAAATGTTTTCTTATATCATGCATCCTCGTATATTGGTTATTTCCTTAGCTGACGCTGCTTTCGGATAAATAATCAGTCTACTTATGTATGATTATGGACACTAGGCACTTTGGTGAGCATACACTGCTTAAAATAAAATAGAAGCATGCCATTTGATACCCTATTTATTTGGTCTTAAGAAAACAATCAAATAAAAACAGAAGAAATTAAGTTATCCCATTCGAAACTAGTTTTACATTCCGCTTCGCACTACTAAAGTGTTAATAGAACATGAAAAAAGTACCAAACTAAAGGTCAAGTCCTTTGCTGCCCCGAGGTGAAATTAATTAAGCGAAGATAGCGTCCCCAGCTTACGATACGACGCGGCTTACGAAGTTAGTTAGTCTGAAGTACTTGCTTTTTTAAAGGATTTCTCGTCTAGTAAACTTCTTTAACTACATTATAACTGTGAGATCTTTTATGATTAAAAAGAAAGACACGCACAGAGCTGCCTTATGAAGCTATGAAAAAATATAAATTTAACTTGGAAATATAGATTTTTTAAATCTCTATTTCCAAGTTAAATTTATCCTATCTATATTTATATCTATCTCATCCTCTGCCTATTAAAGGTAGGCAACATATATGCAACTGATTTGCTTGTTGCGAATGCATATGGTTAGCGGTCATTAACATCAGCTGAATCGCTTGCTCGTTTGCCACCTTCTTCCATTAAAAAAATATTGCTTTAAAAAAGAACACAAACAGAAACAAAGCATGTGGGTATGAAGATTCCGTCCGACGTCGTTTATTTCACGACATTGCGCGTAGCTCAGTCTATTGAAAGATACTACGAGTAAATTGGTTATAAAGTTTCTCTAACAGCTACTGGTAGTTCTGAGCTCCACACTTTAATTTGAAAATAGAATTCACTTAGCCTGTATTAGTCTTTGTACCGCTTGTGATTAAGTGTTTAGGGTTTATTACAGACATTTAAATGTATGAAATATTTAGAACATAAATAGTTAGTAATATATTAAATTAATTGATCCTTGCATTACAAACTAAATGATACTAGAATAAGCTATAACGACCATAAAAGGAGTTGAGTCAGAATTAAATTTTGTCCTATTTATCATTAAAATATATTTGGATTAACAAGTATCGAAAACTGTTTTATATATATAGTTTTTAATTATATTTTATACCTGTTATTTAGTGACCGTCACCCATAGGCATGTGCATCAAACTAATGAGTTGCAGATGCGTTGCCTTACACTAACGGACAGAGAAGGAAAATAATATGGTGGGAAGGGGTAGATGAATAGATTGGGCCTACGGAACCTCACTCATCAGACGAAATGCAGAATACTTCTACTTCACGCCTGCCTTCTGTGAGGTCGTGGTATTACAGTGGTCGAGCCGGCCCATTTGTTGTTGTTGCGGGCTCTACTGTACACAATATAACGATAATATTTTATAAATTAGTGCTAAGTAATCGTTTACGATATGCTTTGTAGTTGTATACGGTTTATTAATGCGCAATACCACAGCCATTATCGTTGCAATGAATTAGGGAATAGACTACATTATGTTGTAGCCTTTTTCAGTGAAGATCGTTAGAATGATTTAAATTTAGAGCAGATCTGTTGTTTCAATCATTCAACGTTCGATTATATATTTGAATTATAATAAAAGCCCAGTGTGGTACACCACAAGATTAGAACGTGGTTTAGGCTAATTAATGACAAATTTAAATCGAACAAGACATTTACATAGTTCAGATTATGCTTAAATTTATAACTTGATCAAAACAATTTCTTGCAAATAGCATGGGCTTCGAACTCTCAAAACTTTGCAAGTATTACAAGTAACGCACTTAATAAACTCACACCTTTATAAATGGGGTACATTACTAAATTTGAGCGAGTAATTTAAGAGGGTACGTCTTTAATAAAGTAGATTCGAACAACCAACAAAGTTTTGTAACCTGATGACAACGACTTAACCTATTTAAGTCCGTTCCAAGTTGGATTATGTTAATTGATTTACGTAAGTATATGATGATACGAATATAAAATAACTCACTTGTATATGTATCTATATGTAATACTACAAAAGTCTAATTGTAGATGTAAATATTCTAAACCGGATCGAAGAGTTGTAAAACAGATTTCATCGGAAGCTTTTTATGAAGGTTTTCTGTTAAAGGGGGATTGTATCCGGCATACCAAAGCATTTGCGACTTTTTTATGGTAGCGTTGCTTTTATACTAACATATAAAACTATATCTATATTTTTTATCAGATAGTATTTATCACGGATTTTGCTGGATTGCGATAAGCATTTAACATGCGGTGGTTCACTACCTCAATGGCTTAGTTATTCATCATATTACCTATGACACTTTAGGAATGCAAGCTAATAACACACCTCACTAAAACTCAATCAAGCCGTTGGATTACAGGTCACAATGGAACTGACATACATACTTACGCGTATTACACTCCTGTGTCAGTCAGGTTAAACTTAACTGAAGACCAGCAACTGGGCCAAGTATCGATTGACACAGTTTAAATTATTTTTACTTTGTTGTTTCCCTTTTTAAAATGATTATTTACCCGGTAAACGTAGATAAATTTGGGACTTAGCTACACATAAACATTTTTGTCTACTACTTTTGTCTATGCTGACTGAGATAAGAGCCGTGTGAGTGTATTAATATTTAAAAGACCTCAAACTATGTTTATGTCGAACGGTAGCAAGGCGGAATTACATCGGGGCCGTCGGTAAATATTTACGAAGTGTGGAATGCTTGACTCCAGCCTTTTATAATATTAACTCTTTCCAGACGAGCGCCTCCCGGTGCCTCCCAGAGGAACTGCAAACAGCGTTCGGTTTCATTTGTTCTCGATGTGTTTACGACACGCTGATGTACACGGTACGTGGTTTAAGCGCCTTTATCTCCCTCCTCCTTCGAGAGAAATGGAAATCTCGTTTTTGATGCTTTATACTTACAGTGCTTTCATTATTTTCTTGAAGTGTTAGTGTAAACATGGCAGATGGAAATGTGATGGTTATATTAGTAATAAGCAAGATATTTGTTAATAATTCTTGTTATCTATTTATATGCTTATATTTTATGCAAATAAATATAAAACAGAGAATGCACTAATGTGGTGACATTTTGTTTGAACTGTTTTTTTATAAATTTCATGTATATTAATAGTCTGAACCTTCCAATAATTTAATGGTTAAGGAATGCCGAACATGTGGTAGTGGGTTCGAATCCGAATTGTCGTGAACCATGTCCTAGCGCAAGCTTTTAAGCTTAATCGGAATGGTTAAAACAAATATTAGTAAACTATTTCAATAATCTATTAATATTTTTACAAAATAAGAAAATCTTACTCTTGCATGCTAAATGTACCAATATTTATAACACATTTTTTATTAATTGTACGATGAATTTTAAAACCTGTGTTGAAAGAGACAGTCTAACTAATTGCAGTCTCGTTGGAATGCGCAACACGTAGTACCTCGCCGTGGAATAGGTGTGGCAGCCATTACACCAACATCAATCTAAATTTCACAACGCAACAAATAAATAAAGGGCGTTCCTGTGACGTGAAACAGGAGATCGAAAGTACTAGGTACTATTGTCATTTAAATTACGTTTTATTTTGTTTCGTTTTTGAATAAAACAAATAGGGAATAAATGACATAAAATAAATATATATATAATGGTAACAGTGAATAAGAGATTTATTTTCAAGAAATATTATATCTTCTTTTCATTACCTCTCTTTTCATACATATTATACTTCTATCATGTAACAACGTTCTCGACCTAAATTATTGTCCTAGGTAAACGACAAACGCGGTAAAGATACGCGGTGCAGCGGAAACCGAAATAGTAAAAAAGTCGTTGGATGTATTTGTGGCCTAGGTTGCCGCCACAATCACTCATGCGTAACCGTGGGTTTTCACTGGTGTAAAATCGTGTGTCGAAACAAGCTTTCTACCTATCTTTGAAAAAACTGAGATGACAATATCTTTCATGCGAATATTTTCGGCAGTGTAAACCCACGGTTAAGTTGCATCATGTCGCATAGTATTGCACCTCGTTGCTTCGCGTTCGCGCGTACCTATGACAACCGGTAAGATGCAAAGAAGAGTAGGCGTTAAGCGTGAAACAAAACAAGAATTGAGCTTGTCGGTGTTTCTTAGTGCTGCGTTTTAAAGAAACAAAAATAAGAAGAAAGGAAGGAAGAAAAGAAAGAAGAAGGAAAGAAAAGAAAGAAATAAAAATAGGTCCAGAGACAGTTAAGTTTAATATTTCGAAATAAGGCGTTCTAGAGTTTTGATAACGAAAAGCAGGATCCTACTATTTATCCAGTAATAATAATAAACTATTGTAAGGCAAATATAACAATAATGAATGGAATAAAATGTTTATCTTCCTCTTCACTAGTTATCTCATTACAGTCATATCTTGACCTCTTTCCGCATCTACGGATCCGGTCGGAATTAATGAATGCGTTGAAATATGATGCTCATGTATTTCATAAATTATTTATTACTCTCCGCTCGTAGCTGACGCCGCACGATAATAAATAAAATACACCTATACCCTGTTATTTCTGGACAATTTAGTTTTATAATGGTGAAAAAATGATTGAAATAAATAGTTTGCCCTTTTCACACACATTCGTATCTTTTAAAACTAATGGAACGAATGCAAGATACCTGAAGCACGATAACGTACGACAACTTAAAACCCAGACGAGTGCGTGTTTATTTTTCCTATAACAAATAATGTGGAACCCTGAATCTTATAAAGTTAAAGTAACGTAACAACAGATATAAATGGCGTTAGTTCATTTTGTTTGTGTACTCCACAGACTCGATTAGAAAAACAGAAATATAAAATATTTCATGCTATCATTAAAGTTGAAACACGACTTTGTTTGTTTCTTGGATTCGCTTTTAACAAAATATAGGTATAAATCAAAAAGAACAAGCTTAAATTATTAAGGTTAATCACGTTTAACTTGAAACATATTTTAGAGTCCCGACTTGACGCTGAAAATGGTATCTGAATTGTCCTGCAAACGTAGTTTATAATCTTACTAATATTAAAGTTTGGATGGATGGATGTTTGTTACTCTTTCACGCCGAAAAGGCTGAGCGGATCTGGATACAATTTGGCACAAATATAGAATATAGTCTTAATTAGTACATAGGCTAGTTTCTATCCTGGAAAAATGTACAGTTCCCGTGGGATTGTTTTTCACAGATGTATGGGTGGATGGTTTGAGGTTGATCTTGGTGAGTTGAGAGTCTGTTATGAACAACGATGTATGGGTTAAGTCCGTTGCCGGAATAACACACTCAGTCACTTTCGAGGTATTTAATTGTAACACGCCAAAATTCACACAATAATTTAGAAGACGCAAATAAATATAAAGTAGGGAGCAACGGTAATGTAAATATGCACACAGTTCTGTAAAATATAACAAGAAGCTTTTCGCGCGTAGTACATAGTTCGCGTGCGGTACATATGCCGAGACTGTGTGTATAATTGTATGCGCCCGCGCAACTCCTGCGGATGTGCATTGGAATACGGTAATTCGACTTATTTGCATTGCACTAGCCAGCAGGCGTTAATACTCTTAAGTATAAATGATGTATATTTAATCATATACGCGTGTGTCCGTGTCCGTCGCTGATGAGGTGATTTATGGGTTAAAGAGTATATTAAATCAAGTGTAAAAGTCACACCTTTCATAGACAAATTAAAAAGCCACCAACCAAGGTTCAACAGAACCAAGTAAATAACCTACGGAATTGTGAATAAAATCATGCGTCGCCGTAGATGATATTGCACATGGTTGTAGCAACAAAAAAAAGTTTTTATTAATTTTGCGCGATGGAAACACATTTTTATTTGATTCAACGCGGACGAAGTCGCGGGAACATCTAGTTATTTAATATATAACGCAACAAAAACAATATTTCATATAGGTAGATTTGTTTTTATACTTCCTAGGGTCCAAACAAGAACACTGTCGAGGCAGGTACCTCTAATATATATGGTACAATAATTTAAATAGATTTAACAAGCGTTGACGTTGACATCGTATTAATTAAAAGTTTGCAGACTGTTTTATTTAATTATTCAGACTGTGAATGTATTAATAAATTCGACGCGTTAAATCGAATGACAACGTTTATATATGTTATTACATTAAATTTCATGTCTGTATGTACGAAAACAAAAAGTGAAATCAAGTCGAAATGTAGCTACGAACAATTGTACCATCTTGCAGAAGTAGGCGAAAGGATTTAATTAAGATAACATCACGATTTCCCGAAACAATTTCCAAAGTTACCAGACGAATTGAGTTTCTCCCGAATTCTTGAGCAACCGCATTCTTGGTGAAGAAGTAAAACGAATTTTCATATTTATCTGTACTAATATTATAAAGAGGAAAGATTTGATTGTTTCTTTGTAATGAATTAACTCAAAAAGTAGACAACCGATTTTGCTGTCAGGGAATAACCCAGACTACTTTTTATTTGTCCTACCCGAGCGAAGCCAGAACGGGTAGATAGTTTTTAATAATTTGAAAGTACCTTTTTAATACATAGAATAACAGAAATATTGCTATATAAGTTCTACGTCTACTATATCTTATTGTTTTGGTAACATCAAAAATCCGTGAATTTGATTATATCCGAATTATATACAGCAAACATTTGAAAATAATTATTAAATTTAAAAATTAAAAAAAACAAGTTTCGGTACGTATAGTATCGATTATTATTTAAAATTAAACACCTAGATGGCGTTATTTCTCAATCTTAACAATCTCAAATCTGAAGATCCTGGTAAGGATAATGGAACAAACTATTTAAATGATTACATTGCACAGTTATCAAGGAATCGGTCCTTGTTTAATCCTTAATCCCATGCTTTGTAGGGGTTGAAAATCAGAATCAAAATTCCGCTACACACAAACAAATATACACACCAAGCTAATAAAAGCGTGTTAAAAAAGTCGCGATCGTCTATCAGTTTGTACTGGAGTCTATACAGAATAGGATAAAGGAGTCAGAGTTTACTCCATTTCTTTAATTAAGAAGTACCGAGTACAAATAGTCGCTAGGGTTTTAATTAAATTAAGAAACGCTTTGTGGTCAGCTTACGAGTTCCTTTTCATTTGTCGGCAGAGAGCTATCAATTCGTGTGTCTTTTTAATCACATTTTCAATATATTGTATAATTTATTGAAATAAACAGGTAAATTAAAATAAAAAAAGTAAGGATTTTACCGCTGCACCTACTATAGTATGATTAAAAAGTATCTTTTATATTCAGAAAATTTACCGCGCATACATAAGGATAAATAAAATATGGACGTGTTGTAGAAAGCGTAAGGCTTTCAATGTTTTTAACCGACTTTAAAAGAAGGAGGTTATCAATTCGGTATGTTTTTTTTATGTATGTTCATTTATTACTCCGTGATTTATGATCCCATTTCGATGATTCTTTTTTTGTTCGACAGCTAGTGCTCGCCATTTGATCCCATTTTTTTTTATTCAAGATCCGACTAGTAGTTTTTGAGTTATTCTTAATAATGCATAATATGACGACGCTGAGTTTTAATTTCTTGGCTTACGTAGGCAAAACTATAGGACTTACATTAAATGGTGTATGAAATATTTGTAGCCCTTTAAATAAGCTAAATAAAAGTTCGCGATGACATATATCTATCTTGTATGGTTGTCTCACAATAACCATTTTTTTCTTAGGAAACATTAATTAAAACGCATACGCAGTGGCGTACGTATTACTACGCTATTATTCGTATTCAGTATGAATCCTTATCCATTTAAATATGTTAATTATCAAGATAATTTAATGTAAATTATAATTGCCCTTTGAACTATATCATTCTGCCCAATAGTTTAGAAGATATCAAGAGATTAAACCACAAAGTAAGTAAACACTACGCGCAAGTGTACTAAAACAAAAAAGTACAAAATAACTTAATAAAGATTTAATTGAATACACCTCTTATACAAACCGAATACCTTTAATATTCATAAAATACTATTATTTGTATGTGCTACCTATTAAAAGGTTTGAAGTCGGCGCCAAGCCCTAAACAAAATAAAACTAATATTATAAACAGCTTACTTATTGTAATGATATTTCTACACTAAAGATTAACCCACGTATATAAATCTAAAGAACAATGAGAATTAATGTGAAACTTTGTGTGTAATTGTCTGTGAAAAAAAAACTGTGAAAATTCGTATGTATGAATATATTTGTAGCCCTGAAAAGGACCTTTTGGTTTGCGTATTGTGCGACGAGCACACAACACGACTGTTTTAAACAAAGTCATAATAGAATTTTTTTATTCACTTCGCACTCAATTTAGTTGATATTTCTTAATTTCTATAACGTATTTTGTTTGTATTTAACTGAGGATTCGTAATGGAATCCACGCTGTTTGATGATTTGATCTC
>JWHW01045494.1:782617-799459 GCA_000931545.1 Papilio glaucus
GACGGAATGATTGAGATGTGGTGTGCGTTTCGATTAAAAGCGTAGTGGGTGTCCGAAAACGTTACTTAAGAATAGAAAAACAAAGTACTAGAAGTAATTTTTCCACTACATTCGGGTATTTTGGTAGTCACATTTATACAGAGAAGCTAGCTTAATTTTAACTATAGATGGCGCCTAAATATTCATTTCCTTTTTCATACTGTAAACACGGAACTGCCATGTCTAAATTGATTAGATCACAATTAACTTCTTAAGTGGGTTATATTTGTGCGGCCTGTTTGATTCTAAAAAATTTGTAAACTAAATTGAGTGAGTGGTGAGAAAGTTCCAACCAATATGATTTAGAAGAGAAGAGAATACATATATCTCACGGAATGCAGCTCATCTGCTGATGTAGATGGTCAAGGGAGACGGTGATTGCTAATTATCTCGCAAGTCGTAGGTAAACTACGATTTTCATTTAGATAAAATGTTAGTAAACTTTTTATATAGATTGGAAACAGTTTAAGGCAAAGATTAGAATCCCGTACATTTTGCACATGGCCTGTGTATATTTCATGTCTTCTGTTATATTGTGCACATATACTGTTATATTGCTAACGGCATCTATTGTTTATATAGATTTGCGAGTGTAAATGACAAGCTCGGACCAAATGAAATGATTACGTTGCACCGTACCATTAATTAAGCCGTCTAATTAATTGTAACGTCATAGCTTTGGAAATTTCAATTTCAAAAGGTTCACTTAAGATAGAATTACCCACAAAGTTTCATTATTAAATATTTTAAAGAGAAAAATATTTTTTACAAATATAAGTATAATGCATTTAATGGCTAACTTTTGATATGAAGGATTGCTTAATCGACTGATATAATTCAGTTAACTTGGTGAATGATAATATTTCAGTTAATTTCAGTGAATAGTTTATCGAATGTTATGTAGGGAGATAAATAAAAATTAATTCAAGATTTTCTATCAAAGTTCTCTTTCAGTATCATTACGCATAACGTCAAGTAAGTATACCATCAACAAAGGAACGGAACCTTTTGTATAAAGTTTGTACAAAAGAAAAAGTGAAAGTTTTGTTAAAGAACCAATGAGATGAATGTTTATTTTGCACGTTCGAGTGCAAACCGTTGTAACGTAAAAAAAGTAAAACAATTTCATTCTTTTTAACTTTTTTCAGCTTGATCGTTACTGTGTTTTCATATACATCGATTCCTTAAGACCCTGAAGAAGAAGTAAATATATTTTAAGTATATACTTTGGAAACGTATTCTAGACACTGGCATAATGCTACCATTTTTTTCCATTTCGATGCGAAACTTCTATATAGACGGGAGGTTGGCGGGTTGGTGTTAGGATTTCTATGTCACGATAAAGTGTTACGGCCGTGTGGAGAGAGTTTTTTTATGGTAGTTAATTCGTAGTTCCGCTTCTGATTTATCGATTTTTTTATTCGACTGGAAGTCCTTGTCATGTCGTCCCATTTTTTTTAAATCAAAAACTGACAAGTAGTTCTGAATTATTCTTAACTAGCTGTGCCCCGCGGTTTCACCCGCCTGAAATTTTACTCAAACGAAATAATATTACCTACTTAATACTTCCGTAACTTCATTATCATCTCATTGCCCTTTTCCCGCGTATGTGGGGTTGCGACACAGTATGGCCGTAGCACGGTTAAATTGATATAACCTTTTTATTTATAAACTGATTGGGATAAAACAAACACTGAATGTTAAGAGAAGCTTATCACAATACATTAATGAATACCGCACCCAAATCGGTTAAGCCGTTTCTGAGATTAACGGTAAAAAACGCACAGACAAACAGACAACAATTCTAATAATCATTCTTTTGGGTTTTATTGCGTTTATGAAGGCCCCTAATAATAGTTTTTCTCAAATATCTTCCATGTACAGACAGCGATCAGTTAAATTATTATTATATGTATAGATAATGCGTACCAAAAAGTCGCTTTAAATAGAACTATTTTGCTTTCTTGGCTTACCTAGGCTAAACTATAGTACTTACATTAAAATGAAGTATCAAAGAATTGTAGCTCTTGAAATACGATATATAAAACGATGATAACCATTTTCCTCTTCGTAACATTAATTAAAACGCATAGCCTACTTACTACGTTATTCGTGTTCGATATGAATCCTTGTCCATTTAAGTGTGTTAATTATCAAAAGAATTTATTGTAGATTATAATCTCCGTCAATATTAATTTCCTAGTTCCTAGAGTTGTTTACTCATTTTCATATTTGCCCAAAAACTCATTAATTAAAAAAAAATGGTCTTTATTCCATACTTTATGTTTAATACATAACCTACCGGAAAATTCTATATAAATCTTGAATGTATTTACCTAGCGCGGTCTTGGTTGAGAACTTAATTAAGAACGCCTCCGGGGCGTACTTAGGTAGTTCATTTGCGCTTTAAGCCTCAGATAGCTTGACGTGCCGATTACTCTGATCTCCGTTTTATGTTTTATTTTTAATTTCTATATTTTTATCGTTTTAATAGTAAAATGTTCATGAAAAGATAACAAATATTGTTATACGTTGACTTCTTGGCACATGGTACCTATAGTTCGAAGTTATTATTTGCGGAATATAAACAACATTTTCTAGCGAAGAAAATAAGAAATGAATGTCGTATTTTTTATATTTATCAGCAAGGTTATGTTTCCAATTAGTCGATATAAATAGATGAAGCATATTAAATGTCTCGGACGATATATAAGTTTATTAGATCGTAACTAACAGAAGCTAAAATCGGACACCGCTTTGCGTATCCTTTGGGAAACTCGTGGGTGTGTGGGAGGATCCTAATCAAATGGAGTAGATATATCAAAAGTAAACATTTATTTTTATAAGGTTTAACATATATTTTGTTCTTATTCTTTTTTTTTACTTTTATCTTTTCATCATTCTTTCCTTCTTTAATTAATTCATCCCAAAAAATCGAACACGTAACTCTAATGGCGATCAAATTTTTCTTATATGTACTTTAAAAGTACATAACACTTTTAGTATTCGGATAATTTAAATTATAAATTATCTTTGTTTTGGTAATTTGTCGTATGAATATGAATACTTGTAGTGATTGTGTATTTATTAAAGCCTCAGTGTTTTGGTATAAACTAATTATTTTAATCTTAACTGTTATTTAATAGCATACATAACGACTTAACTTAAATCTTGCATAGTATAATGGATTAAGTTTGAGCTGTTAGCAAGTTAGCGCTTGCAGCTGGAAGCAACTTTATTAAGTCGTCGACAGTTTAGTTAAACTATTTACCTATATTTTGAAGAGCAAACTTTGTCTTTATCTAATTATAAGCTGTTAAAACTTTGTTGTAGTCAAAGGCGATACAGATAGATGTTAGAGTTTCTCTATACAAACTTTCATCCCCTACTCAAGGTAATCGCGCGAACTGTCAAACAACTGACCGATTTCAATAAATTTTTCTTTATTGGCCTTGAGCATTCTATGAAGTTTGGTAGTGCTCCCCGGGAGACGCGGAGGCGGTATCCCTGGTATAGTATAAAAGAGTAATTTGACTGATTAACCTAACAATGTACAGCCAAAACTACCAGGAACGTGAATATTTATACAAAGCTAACTTGTTTGATTTGTAGGCGAGCACAAAGAAAGGAGTTTTGAAAATCAATCTCTAAAGGGGGGAAAAGAGTAGAATGCTTTTGTAATAAATGTCGAAAGCGTTATTAGCAGCTAATATTTCATAAAAACAAAACCGAATTTAAATTGTAGGCCAGGGGGTACAATTTGGGGCTCCACGTTCGGCGTGTCCGTTCAGACAAAGGGGTTAAGTAACAACACGTCATTAATTACGCCGTCAAATGATTTGTTCCCTCTCCGTCTCACGAATCAGAGCAAAATTCAAGGAAATAACAAATTAATTACAATCCTCTTCAAATCGTTATTATTGAAAGGGGAACAAGTACCTAAATGTTGATTCGTAAATTTATGTCTATCTGCATTCAGCTGTAATTTAAAAACTAACCAAAAAATTTAACTCGCTTTAATACTCCATCCGATAAAGTATCATTGTGGTGGTCCGTAGGGGAGAGTGGAGGTTCTACCTGCAGATAATGGCTACCGATCGAGCCGAGGCTCGTCCCTCTCGGGCACCCTAGAATCGGATTGCTAAACGCCTAACGAGTGACAGCCCAAGCCGAGGTCTCCTCTCGGGGTCCCTTGAGCCCAGTCACTCTATGGAGCGCCCGCCGAAGCGACCTAACAGCTCGGCGGCCTCCCTATTCGGTTATAACCCTAAAGTATCGGCCCGAGCCGAGGCTCCCGAGCCACCGAGTTTAATTACTGCAAAGAGGATTAGGCTAGGCGCCTTCTGCGCTCTGCCTCCTCAAACCCGGTAAATCTGTAAAAGTATCCTCTAAGCTAACAGTGACAAGTGAGTGACAAAAAAAAATTCTACCTGCATTAATTATATAGCATTAAAAACGTGTTAAGCGTGTGGGATCAAGAGTTATTGCGTCCTCCTACGGTTAACCAGCTGACCCGGCAAACTTCGTTCTGCCTTCGAATTAATTTATGTCAGGTTACCTTATTTAAATAATAATTAATTGAATAACCTTCAGACGAAATTTTCTTATAGGTATAACAAAACGAAAAAATTAGAATATTTTTCGGTTTGTTATACCTATAAGCCAGGATGTATAATTATGTACGAAAAATGTATGAGAAAACGTATTATCTTGATGTATTTTTTCAAAAAAAATCTGCTATTTGGGGCGGAAACGAATCCAAGCAAAGATCAAAAAATCTGTGCATCGGATCTCCAGTTATAAATTGTAGATATATCTGACATGGATTTTATATAGATATTAGAATCAACTAGAATATATTTGAATTTTAATTTAATTTAATGAATGTAGCAATCGGAGCAAAATCCCATTGGACCTTAATTATTTCAGTGTATGTTCGAATACGGTATTCAAAGGATTGAAACGAAGGCCATGAGAATGTTTCGTAGCTAGGTTTCACTTACTAAGCAAGAAAAAAATCCGTTAAAATTAGCCGATAAAGGCTAATATAAATGTCTCTACATTAACCATTTTTAAACCTTGGGATATAATACTTACACTCAATTAAACTTTTTTTATTACTAACATAGTAGATAATAATTCTTACCTAAATGGTTCGGTTCAACCGGACAATCGGATGGAAACGTATAACGACGAGATACGATAGACAGAACCGACGTGAATTAAAGGTTCGTTATCCATTCTTTCTGAAAAGTGAGGTGACCCCTTCTTTCACCCCTTCTATCCCGTCCTCGGCTACTCTTTTTCCTTTTCTGTTCCTCTTTATTTCTTACACAAAGGCTAAAAGTACATCATTAACTTTTCTTACTTGAGTTGATGTTAAAAGGCAGCGGATAGTTCCTAGAAAAATAAATAGGATAAGAAATAGGATGTGTAGGATATGTATAAAATCGTTTCTTTTTAACCGACTTCAAAAAGGAGGAGGTTATCAATTCGTGTGTATGTTTTTTTATGTTTGTTACCTCAGAACTCCGCTCCAGGTGAACCGATTTCAATGATTCTTTTTTTATTCAAGAACTAATGCTTGTCGATTGGTCCCATTTTTTTTTGGTTAAGATCCGACCGGTAGTTTTTGATTTATTCTTAATAATGCATAATATGACAACGTTGAATTTTACTTTCTTGGCTTACGTAGGCTAAACTATAGGATTAACATTAAAATGATGTATCAAATAATTGTAGCTCTTTAGATAAGCTAAATAAAAGTCCACGATGACATATATCTATCTTCTATAGTTGTCTCACAATAACCATTTTTATCTTAGGCAACATTAATTAAAACGCACTCGATACTTACTACACGATTAATCGTGTTCGGTATGAATCCTTATCCATTTAAATGTACTAGTTATCAAGAGAATTTACAATGTAGATTATAATTGTTCTTTAAACTATATCATTCTGACCAATAGGTCAGAATGATATCAAAAGTTTAAACTACAAAGTAAGTAAAAACTTCGCGCAAGTGATTTCAAAAGCCCCATATAAATTAGATTCACTAAAACTCAAGAAAAATAAGTTTTAACAAAAACAAAACCGACTTCAAAAAACTATATTCAAAAACAAGAAATGCACTTAGAAGTATAAAATAATTTTACGCAATTAAACATAAGAATCAATTCTTAATCATATTTATTTTTGAGTTGGTGTTAGCGTCAGCTAAGGAAATACCAATATACGAGGATGCCTTAAGAAAACATTTTACAAATGAACTTTATACTATACTAGTGACCCGCCCCCGCTTCGCCTGGGTACCACTAAATATGTTGATCCGATCGCTACCAAACACAGCTGACATCGACTCCAAAAATAAATATGATTAACAATTGATTCTTATATTTAATTGCGTAAAATTATTTTATACTTTTAAGTGCATTTCTTTTTTTGCAAGTTTTGTTTTTGTTAAAAAGTTTTTTTCGAATGTACTATGACTGTTCAAAATATATTTTTGTTTGCGATTGTACTACTCAATAATCAGTATGGCAACGTATAACGTTGATATTCAAGATTATTGCAATATCGTGTACATTTTATTGTTATGATAGGACCATGAATTTATTCGTCGTCAACTCTCGTAAGGTCTGATCATGTTTTCCTTCTGCCGCAATTACCATTACACATATCACGGAACAAATACTCAAGCTCGAACAAAAGTCACGCAAACCATTTCGTAAGCTGAAAGTATTTTTCTTTTATGACATCTCAACTCTCAAAGTAGTCTCCCCGCAAATTTACTACAACAAGGAATAAAATGATTGATATACATTGTAAATATTGTTGAACACTACATTAAATTACGTTGTATTTTTATGGTAAAGGGCGATATAAGGACTATCTGTAACCGACGAGCTTGCGTATTTGTCCACATCAAGATGGAATTTTTGTAAGCAAAGGTAACACATTACATTATGTTGATATTCGTATATTCTAAAATATTTTTGAAAAACAAATATTTTTCTCACATTAGCTCATAACATTAGCTATCATTATTACAGAATTAAATAGAACTATATCTCAAGAATTCCACACAATTACATTTCCGGTGAAAGTATAAAAAGTGTAATGATCGCCGTGTATGGTATAAGTGAAGTTTGTTTGTTTACAAAAATTCTATCCTGATCTCGAACAAACTATAGGTGTATGGATGTGGAGAGGTGTGCCAGGATCGCGCCAAATGGAAACCCGTGATCTTTTTGGGTTGGGTTGATTAAGGAGATATTATAGAACCTCGCCAATATTACTTTTCCGGAAATTAAATTTCTATCTAGAATTACTAGACAGTCCGTTGTCTTAATCAACCGTTCCAGTCAACGTTATAAAAAATAATGTGAGGAGATGTTACCTCATCCTTATTATATATTTTAAGACGTTTTTATTTACCGTTACGTTTGTTTATAACGTAAAGGGCTTTAAAGTTGCTAATATTCCTGTAGACTATATGAAATTTAAGTTCTTTTCATATGGAATTTACTCAGAATTTAAGTCAAAGCGCATGTCTTATTCGCTAATTCTCATTTATTTCGCTAATTCAATTTGCATAATCCGACAATCTTTTGAAATAGATTTAATTAAGTCAGGATGGTGTCTTTAGATTAAGGAAGTTTGCTGGTTTCTCGATTCGTCGAATATTCTCGGAGAGTTGTGAACATGCCGTCTTAATATTACTTCTGTTAAAGTTTTGAATTGCTGTAACTAAGAAAATCTTATTTTTTTAAATATGTACGTGGATGATAAGGACGTATACATTTAAATTAACTCAGATTAGGTACTATAAAATGAATTTTAATATACAGTAATAAGTATGTTTAATGTGAGGTGTCGTGGATATCCGGTAGGAACTATATTTTTTCAGCTATAATGTTTTAATAACTTTTTCAAGTTCAAGTGCGTTCAAGTCACGAAAACAGACCTTATGTTATTAATTATTTTAATATTAATAATAATTATGGCATTGTGAATGAATCATAAACTTAATCGGTACTCATTTAAGAACAAGCTATTGAAATTACTTTATTCAATGAGTGAATTTACTTGAAAACTACAAGTCGCATTTATTTTTATCTTCTTCTATTTCTCTCATATAATCCTTTTTAACAGGTATGATTTGTAAATAACCAACAAATGTTGATTTTTTTGCTTAGTAAATTATAAATGCTACAAAAACTAAAACGCGTAAAGTGCCATCTTGTTAGTGTCAACTGTTGACCTATTTACAGCATTCATCCGCAGTGTCAGTCAACGATCAGACCAAACACGATAAAGGAACATGGCGTTTCATTACGGTTTCATAATCCCGGCTCTCTTTTACAAATTAACAAAAATATAAAATAACTAGCGACCCGACACGACTTCGCTCGTGTATATTTCCTGAAATAGAGCTGAAAAGGCGTTATAGGATGGTAGTCAAGACTTTTCGATAGGATTTTTTTTAAATTTATGTACCACAAGCCGAGCCCAGCGGTTCCACCCACCGTGCAATTTAATTAAACCGACAATTGTCCAGCCTTAGTTGAACCCTACACTATTTAAAATGATTGGTCATATAGTTCTGAAGTCAACTCACGTTGGATTACAATTATTTCTACATACAAACTTTCAGTCCCTACTTTAGATCTTTAGTGGATGAAAATCCGTTCAGTAATTTTAAAGTTTATTCCGTTCAGACAGGCGCGACGAGGAGTCTTTTTTTTTTTTTTATGGAAGAAGGTGGCAAACGAGCAAGCAGATCACCTGATGTTAAGTGAGCGCTACCCATAGACATCCGCAACACGCAAGTGTGTTGCAGATGCGTTGCCTACTTTTAATGGACTGGGGAGGGCATAGACAGGAATAAGGATATTTCCTTTTTCCAGTCAACCCTCTCCTCGTCCAATCCTCTTCCCGTTCCCATCCTATCCTTATGAGGAAAGGGTGGGAAGGGGAAGAGGACTGAAATTAGGCCTCCGGCACCTCACTCATCAGACGAAACGCAGAGTACTTCTACTTTACGCCTGTTTTCTGTGAGGTCGTGGTATTTCACCGGTCGAGCTGGCCCATTCGTGCAACAGATGTTGATGAACAACAGATGATGCAGTCTTTGTTTTATAATGTAAAATATGGTAAAAGAAGACTCCGGCTCAAGAGTAAAATATATAATTTCGCATATTTAGGTCCAGTTGCGAGCTAAGGGAAAGATTGTGAGGTGTATTTAAAAAATCATAAATCGGCATATTAGTTTCGGATCTAGTCGCTATAAGATATATGATGGTAGGCTTAATAAATAATAAATAGGCTAAATCTATATATAAAAGAAGAAACTGACTGATATATCAACGCACTGCCCAAACTACTAATCCTAGATACTTTAAATTTTGCACTGAGATCGTTTGATTTTTCGCCGGCGAAAGGCGTAATAACAGAAATCTCAGTGCACTAAAAAGGATTTTTCTAAATTCAAAGGTCAAAAAAAGTAAGGGATGCAGGTTTGCATGGAGAAACTACCCGTGCCAAGCTGGAGCGGGTTGCCAGTAGATCATAATAGGACGCTAGGTGAAAGTAAATTCTGGTTACAATTTTATCTATATGTATTATTATATTTTATCTATATGTATATATGGTTTATGATATTTTTTTTTTTACTCTACCTCCTCCAACATGATCGGAGCCTGTGGTAACTACTACCCTTTCATACCAGTTCTCGCATTTATGCCTCTCGTACTTTTATTCTTCATACTATTCTTTCTATCATGCGTCGTCTTTTGTATCGTATGTATTGTAGGTGGGTTTTAATGATATATACTTATATGGTGTAGTAAAAAAAAAATATTGTGTATCCTATAATGAGAAACATTAGCTTTAGACATATGTACAAGCACAAGGACAAGCCATAATATGCAAGGATATCTTGTCCAATATGAAAGTTCGTGTTCACTTTCAGATTGCCAGTCGAGTCACTGCATAATAAATGAAAATTCAATGCAGTGCAATTCGAAATTGTCATTTAAATTAAAACGCATTTTAATACATAATGCTCTTAAAACAAAACACGCGATCGTTTCAATAAATTCGCCAACTACCGTCAAATTTAAATTCATGAGTGTTAACAATTCGCCAATTCGAATCACCGCAATTGAATCATAAAGTACATGTATTGATGACTTTATTGTTTGTTTCGTTGGAAGCACTGCTTTTGGATTGGATTGGATTGTAAATAAGACAAAACAAACTGCCAATTTTTAGGTTAGTATTATTATACGCCACACGTAACGTACCTACGTATTAAATTCAAAGATCAACAATACACTAATACATTAAAATATACTGGCTAAACTACTGTAGGGCAAAGCGTGGGCTTATTGTCTTACAGACACAAGTTTTAATAAGTAATAACAATTTTTTAATGATAATAAGTTTAAAGTAATAATCTACTAAAACTAAAAGTAAGACATTGGGATCGAATTTAGAAGCCAATTCATAAACGTACCTTTTTGACTTTATTATACAGATTTTAAGACAACAATACTTATGTTGTGTCTTAAAATCTGTATAGATAAGAAGATGAAGAAAATAGAGAAAGACAAATATTTCCAAGATTCATATTGGCCTCAGCTTCCAGATTTTATTTAATAGTTTAAGATTTGGGACAAGAGAATATAAAACGAAAAAGAATAAGTATGTGATATTGAAGATCTTCTCTATTTAGCCAATTGTAGTCCGCTTATGGACGAAGGCCTCTCCCATTGATCGCCACAAAGATCCAACCTTGACCACAAAGAACTATCTTGTGAGAGGCCTGCCTACGCTACGGCCTGTACGTGACTGCCATTCCAGGAATTTTCGCCCCTTCGGCTGTCCGTTCTGCGAGCAATCTGCTCGGCCCACTTAAGGTTTGCAATTCTTTGGGTAGTTGCTTTGGTTCGCGGAATGCGGATAACATCTGATGCGATTACGAAGGAAAACTAAGCATTGCCTTTTCCGTTGGCTTTTGAATGCCATTAAATGGAGCCCACAGTGAGGGGCCACGTCTCATTATAATCTCAGAAGATCCGCCTTAAAAAAACAATAAACTGAGTTTCGTATATATTTCATATCCATTTTAACCTAAACTTACCATAAATTAATAATAACTCTTTTAACTTATTATGTAATAATTTAAGTATCTGAACATAATGCTCCTTACATTAAAGTCAAAGTCATTAACATAATGTATTACTACTAAATCCACAGAATGGTTATCCGTTTAACTGTATCAGTTTTATTAAATATGTACCTTGATACGTAAGTAATACGTACAGTGTGCAAATGGCTTTAGTATTAACAAAGACACGTCAATACCTCAGTAGCTACATGTACACGTCAAAATTATATTCCACATTTGTGTAATCCGCTTGGAGCTACGGATTATTTAACGTTGAACAATTAATTCAAAATTGAAACTCCAAGCTGTCTGTCATAATAAATGATCAAGTTAAGGGTTTATTTAATAATTTACCATCATGTTGTACATAACGTTAATACATAAAAATGACATTAATATCGTCCTCAAGTGATTTACTGTGTAAAAGATAAAAGGATTCACGTCTTCGAACTTAGTATTCTTCTAGTTATACAATTTATAAATTATTATATACAATGTAAATTTGAATACATTATTACATAAGTACATACATTAAAATTAAAAGAATTATAAAGCTTTATTGGCAAAGAAAGAAAATATAATAATACTAACATTTGCATGGAGTCAGTCTACTTAGTTGAGCCTATAAGAATTAGTAAATAAATTTAACCAGTCTTAGTATAAATTAATTCATGGTTAAACTTTTACCCTAACAATTTTAATTGATCTAAGAAAACTTCTAAAATAAAGATATTTCAACACGTTTAACTTGTTTAATAGCGTTACTTATTTTACTAACTTCTCCAATAAGATTACCTTAAACATCTTTTTATTTATGACCTTATCCTACTTAACCTTTATTTATCAACAAAAGACAATGCTGATAACTAAGCCAATCACAAGCAAATACAAGCCATTAAATGGTCATTTATACACGTCGGGACCTGTGAAGTGCAAGGAATAAGATACAAGAATATTAATATAAAATGGAATAAGATAAAAGTTAAGAAATATATAAATAAATTAAAATAAACCATGATTGCTGTTTTGAGTTACAAGTAAGTATTTGTAAAGCAAGAAATAAGGTATAATAATTTTAGCATAATTGGATTGCTTCCTATTATCTTTGTGTGTAGCGTTAGTAACATCAGGCGAATTTGTTCGTTTGCCTCTATGTATGTGACAGGTACCACTAACATATAAATACGTTTGTCCTGTGGTAGATCTCGTTAGATGTAGTCTCAGTTAATGCCCACCTTATATTAATCCAAATGGGTTAGAACTGTTTCTACAGATATGGTATCACGCTGTTACTTCTCAAATATACATCGCATGCTTTCTTAACATAAACTACTTAGGGGTTATTAATATTTAATTTCTTAATTGTAATTTAGTATAGAACAATAAGTCACAATTTAGATTAAAAGTTGTCTATCTGGCAGCACGTATAGCTTGTAAAGAAATGACTCAGTTGCTTTGTTATAGTTAAACTTGGGTCTTAATGCCGACAAAGGTGCCGTTAGTTAAAGACGGCACGTTCATTTAATTACATTAGTGCCCAAGAGAGATCCACTACTCGGAGATAGTGGAATTCTCTATATTACCGTAAGAATCTTCGATTTTTGCTTGAAATGTTAAAATTGAATTGGATTCTAAGATCAGAAACGGTTTTGTTTTAAAAAGCTATGTCTCCTAAAATATACAAAGCATTTGAGACATTGTACGGTCTTCTAGTTCATTGACAATTTTTTAAAGGCAGAATAGGTGTAGGAGATTTTTTTAGGCATATCATTAAAAGCCTCTTTTTCTACAGTCACAATTCTATAATGTAAGATAGCGCACGTATAATGCACAATATTATGAATTGTAAGCTTTGTGTGTCAAAATTTTAAACATTTTGTTACAATATAAAGAAACAATTGAATGGACGTATGATAATTCTATATGACACATTCTAATTATATTATGTTATATTTGTCGGTCGGTTACTGCGGAAGTGTCAACAAGATATAAAGTATACTCGTGGCTTATTCTTTGACCCTCTTTACGTGCGAATTCTATTAGAAATGACAGGTCATATTAAATTTTCAAATTAAAAGGGTAATCATTTTGGTCACATTTTCCTGCTGATATCTTAATTTTTATGTAGAAAACTTATAGTTACATTTTTTTTTCAAGAATGTGTCATATCTATTCTTTGTCTATGATCTTGTGTTTCTTCAAGAGATTTGATTTGAGAAGGGGAAAGAGATAGTGTAAGTTAATTAACTTACTAAGTTAATAACTAGTACAAAAATATGACTTCTACCCGTTTTTCGCCCTAGTTGGCAAGGAAAAAGTAGTAATAAAAGAGTCGACGAAGGATCGCCCTTTTCAAAAGAGGTCATCATTAGTGCCTTTTATCGTCTCATGTTTTTAACTAATTTAACTCTAAATAAGCCAAATGGAATAAAGTTTGTGATTCTTGATTTATAATAGTAACTATACTTTAAATACAACCGTAAACTGTACCAAAGCCAACGGTATAAATCGAAAATAAATTTGAGAAAGCAATTTTGCCAGTCATGTGTACTCGGTATCTATTTCGTTTCGTGTAACTCCCGTCTTTTATTCCGACATGCAATGTCTATCGGTGACGCATTCGAACCGTTTGACTACTGTTCTATTTAAAACACATGTACACTACTTGGCTTTGTCCAAGTTAAAGCGATTAAAATTACGATAGAATATGCCATTCTAATTATGGCTGAGAGATATTCAGTTTATTGCCACAAAAAAACACGACTAATCCCATTAGTAGTTACTGAGTTTAGCGCGGTCAAACAACACACTCTTCGGCTTTATTACATTTACACAGAATATAGCTAGTATAGATTAATTTCTTAAGTAGTTAATCACCGTACAGCCAAAGACAATCTATAATTAAGTAAGTATAGCGCCCTCTTTCTCTAAAATATTTATTGCATCCCATCACCGGTGGCAGAGCCCGCAACAACACCCATAACACGAATGGGCCGGCTAGCCCAGTGAAATACCACGACCTAACAGAAGATAGAAATATTCTGCGTTTTGTCTGATGAGTGAGTGATTTGGAGGCAGTTTCAGCTCTCTTCCCTCTTTCTATCCTTTTCTAATACCTAAAGGATGGAAAAGGGAGGAGGATTTGACCGTGGAGAGAGAAATTTGAAGAGGAAAAGAAAATATCGTTTTGCTGTTTATCTTCCTATGTCAATCAACGTTAGGCAACGCATTTCTCGCTCGTTGTATCAACTCATTTGCTTGTTGTAAATGCCTATGGGTGGTGATCACTTAACATCAAGTGAACCACTTGCTCGTTTGCCACATTATTTATATAGAAGAATATAAATCTGCATTATAGCAATAAAATATGTCGATCGATTACTTTCTCCCTTAGCGATTTTTAACATCTGCTAAGCTTCTCAGGCTTGTATCATGATGGCATATAGCCTAAAGCGTTTCATAATAATGGTGCTGTAAAGGCAAAGAATTTTCAACCCGATTGCTTTTTGCGATTAACGAGTTCAGACAAATAAAATCTTCTGCTTTTTTACATTAGTATAAATCTATCAACTTTAAACTGTACCCTGTTTCATTGAAATTTATTTCTGTACTTATTCGTTGTATTTCTATGGAAGTAATTTACGTTGTGCACTTGTAGTTACAAAATGGGGCAAAGGGAATACGGCGCCGTCATTAGTTTCGCTCGAGAATTTGTTAAGATAATGTTACTGTGCACTTTTCATTATAGAATGATTCGAACTACGTTTTCCTAATATTACGAAATTACATATTAAAAGCTATTAATGTATTACTATCATACATCCCTGAAAAGTAAGTGCCGTTATTTTGCCAGCGCCACCTACCGGGTCCAATTGTAAATCTAAGCCGTCGCGGCATCCACTCAGATTCCTGTAATCCGATAATACCTACCGATGGTAATATAAATAAAGTAACGGCCTCTTCCGAGGGAGCCCTCGAGCTGAGTTAGTCTTCAAGGGGTTTAGGTTAGGCAGGCTTCTGCACCCTGCCGCCTCAAACCCGGTGTGTCTGTAGATATCTCTTGCAGGCAAACGTTGATAAGTCTGTCACAAAAAAATCAACAAAATAGGTCGAGGAGTTTAATTTTGTTCAATCACATATGTAGAAGTAATCGTATGTAAGTTTTTAAAGGTCTCGTTGCACTCAAATAAAAGGTGAAAAAAAGGAGAATAAATATTCTAAATAACAATACACATTATAAAGTACTAGTGACCCGCCCCAGCTTCACCCGAGTGTACTATGTTAATCCGATCGCTACCACACTTCGCAGGAACGCCCGCTAGGCCAATCTGAACATTTTTTGTAGATTCCACTGAAATCGGTACAGCCGTTTCGTAGTCTATAGGAAACATATATACTCACATCGATCTTTATATATTATAAATAAAAGGTGCAGAATTGGTGTTGGTGCTGAAGCTTGATTTTCATTTGTTAAATTAAGTTTAATTAACATTATAAATTTAAAATGCCCTTAATGCAAGACTAAAATTAATATACCATATTTTCTTAATGTCTCATAAATAAAGGTCTGAAGAAGGAAATGTTATAATTAAATTAAAAATTTACAGTGCAGGTAAGAGGAGTGAAGTGGATAATAAATAAGAATTATAAAAACTTTAACTAAGACAAAAGGCCATAGAAAAAAGTTTTTACTTCGCGGTTGGTGAAGTAAAACTTTTTTCTAATGCCTTTTTTTATTATAATTAATATGAACTAATTTTTAGAAAAATTAAACGATTTTTGATACTGAAAAAGTTTAATCGATAAGTATGCCTGATTTTTTAAAAAATAGCGTAGTTTGGCTGAAGTATTAAAGACGTGGAAACATCAAATGTCAAACAAACAATGTAATGCGATGCTTGCTTTTATGGTTTGTTGCATTGTAACAGCAATGGATGAGAAATAAATAAATTATTCTTCTGTAAACAAGGATGCACTAAAAATAAACACGTAACAGTTAATCGAACAAAACTGACACGTAACGTTGTGAATCGTTCAGTTCACAATTTGCTCACAGTTTATAATATACCTAGTCCGATTATAAAGTGACGAAGTTCATAATAGTTAAAGTGACATATCTGACAGTGGATGATAGAAGTAACGTAGATAAAAAACCTTAAACCTAGAGAATTTTTCTTTTATGTTTCTAGAATTAATCAATAATGTAGTGAAAAGAAACATACAATTCCAAGACAATTTATATAATTAACCTTTACAGGTGAAATACACATGTAACAATTCAAAATTTGTCTCTCAATAGAAGTAACCGTCAGTGACTTTTATACCATTGGAAAACATTTCAAAAGGGACAATGCGTATTTACTTTATTGTTATTGACCCTTTTTATATCTCTCGATATATTAGACGAGTGAGGTCTCATTAAATTGTGCTTCGAGTAAACACAGGGGATTCTGTAATCCCTTTTATACTAAACGTGTTTTTGGAACTCAAACAAGGTAAACAGGCAGACAGATTCTTTTGTTCATAATTGATATACAATTTTTATTTAAATTAGAGAAAAACCCGATTTTTATTTTCATTAACCAATTTCAAAAGGAGGAGGTTATCAATTCGCCTGTATGTTTTTT
>JWHW01045494.1:799476-815583 GCA_000931545.1 Papilio glaucus
ATGATTAAGAATTTTATTCTTATGTTTAATTGCGTAAAATTATTTTATACTTTTACGTGCATTTGTTGTTTTTGAATATAGGTTTTTTGAAGTCGGTTTTGTTTTTGTTTTGTTTTTGCATATATTAGTAAATTTTTTTGGCATATAAGTTTCAGAAAGGAGGAGAAAATAAATTAAAATCCAAATCACTGATTTTATTTTTCATCTCACTCGTTTCTTTCCGATTCATAAGCACGGAGATATTATGTTCTAAACTTACACACGTATTTTATACACATTTTTTTGCACCTTTCTAATTACTGATTTCCATTAATTATGTTGTCGTTTTTAAAACGTTTAATTATGTACCAACATTTCCGCATAATATCTAACATTACCCGATTCCTAACAATGATAACGAGTGTTACGTAGTCATTAAGTAATATTATTCTCTCCGACATGTAATTATGATAAATTTATAAATAAGTATATAAAACATCACATTGTATATGTCTTGCGAGAATTTCTTAAAACAAGTTTAGGGAAAGTACGTGCGAATAAGTATTAGTGCTAAGTGTAATAAGTTAGTGAGTTAGAAGTTTTATCTCCGGAGTCTAGTAAAGAGTTAACGCAACAAAATTTTAACGGCGTTCTGAACATACATTTTATTATTTATGTTATGATAAAACAGTGCAAACAGCATTGTATTCATTTAGTTAAATTTTATCTTATGATATATGTAGATTTATTTTGGCAATCTCGGAAACGGCTAACGATTTGGATCAAATTTTGTATTCAGTTTTCTTAATTTAAAACTTATCTATATTCATTATTTTTATATTAAATTAATGAAAATGAAACAAATTTGCTAGTTGCGGATGCATGATGTATGATCTATAGGTCGCGATCACTTAACATCAGGTGAATAGCTTGCCCGTTGCCACCTCCTTCCATAAAAAAAAAAAAAATTATTAGCGCGCGCGTTGCCGTCAGAAGAACCTGTAGTTTGCTAAGATTCATAGTTGAATATTTTAAATTGCTAGTTACCTAATTACGTCACGAGAAAAGGAGCACAATTGTAAATTTTTTTAACACTTTAACCTAAAACTTGGAAGCTACCACTTAGAAGTAGATGTCAAAGTTTGTTGTATTCGCAAAGTGCTAAAAGCGATTCGGTGTTTTTGTATTCTGTAAGTTTAAACAGAACTTTCTTTTACTTAGATTTCTACCTTTTAGGCATTCACTTAAGGAATAAAATATGAACAGGATCCTGATAGGTTAGACATACAGCTGATCTTGCCAGCGTCATTATTTCCATCCAATTATGATTTAGGTACATTAAGGAGAAGAGTTAACAGTGCGATCACATCAACACTTAACATTACGTAGGGTTTAGATCAAGCACGATGTTCATTATAAAAAAAATCATTTCAAAAGTGGTAGAGCCCGCAACAACAACATCTGTTGCACGAATGGGCCGGCTCGACCGGTGAAGTACCACGACCCCACAGAAGACAGGCGTGAAGTATTTTGCGTTTCGTCTGTTGAGTGATGTGCTGGAGACCGAAATCCAGTAGTTTACGCTTCATGCATAGTTGACGTTTATTGTCTCAATAGCAATATATCATTATTGTCATATTATAATTCAATAACATGTAATATGCCTACACCTCGTCTGATGGAACAATAAGCAATATGACAAGTAATTATTAAACTTGTTTTCTATGCAGAATAGCTTAATTCAATTTGGATCCGAACTACAAGTTTACTCACTAACTCACTTGAATATGTAAATTTGTATATGCAGAATTGTAAATACTTGGTTATGTAAATATGTAGAACACACGTGTTTACAATCCACTAATTCGCTCCTCAGGTGTAAGACTATTTACTAACATTGTCTTTAAAAGAACACGTGCGCTCAGTATTATATAAGGCTGGTGCTGAACATATAAATAAATTGTTTTGTTTTTGAAGAGAAAACTTCTTTAGGCGCATTATACAATATATGTTAGGGGCAAATCTTATAGGTTCGTGTAAACTACTAGAAACTTTTTTATTTATTTCAAGAAATCGTTTTGTTCGTACGTGAATGAATTGCGACATCAAAAGGATGGAAACTAGATGTAAGTCTATTATGATATATATCGAGTCATATATGTTGTATTCAAATAACTAAATATAAGTATAAAAATACTTGAATGACTACAAAACCAGCTAAATGTTTTGAGTTGATACGAAAGCTCTTGCGGCAAACTGGCATTCCGTAAGCTGACGACAGCATCTTCATTTCATTAAGTTAGGGCCTGAGTGGGCCATTAGACAGCGGCAATGTCTCTTTACTTGCCAAGTTTTGCGGCTTTCGTTTTCTATGAAGTTACTTGAAAAGTCCCAACGCAAAATTATGTAGATAAACGTAAAGAATAATTATATACATATTTAAAAGTTTTTAAAACTAAAACGTATAAACTCACAGTCGTACATTGAAGATCCTTAAAATTTAGGAAAGATAACTTTTTGTTGTACTGCAACTTACCTGTTTTTTCCATACATATCCAGCGCTCTTGATCGTGTCTTGTCACAGCGTAACAGAGATTTATTTATTTAGTCATTCTTTGTTGCTAATAAAAGGTGGACTTAATGCCTTATGGCTTTATTATATACCTGTACATAAAAATAATATTCTTACAACATACATAGACGCACACGAAATAATTTTATAATCAATAAAAATCGCAACTGATAATTAAAACATATTTTTAATTATCACATGCATAATATATAGTATATATTACATATAATATTTTTGCAGGGATGCTCTATAAATGTCTATCAATGCCCCGTCAAAGGAAAACATTATTACCATTCCTTTCATTTCTGGTACAACTGTTCAATCGAATATGGTTCCCAAATGTAACAATACCAATAAAACCCGGCTGAGCGGCCACTATACAAGCCGTTATTAACATGTCAAATCCTCTTATAATTTTGATATTTCAATATGGAATATTATTTGCAATTCTCCATTTCGTACCAATTTGGTCTTTACCAACATATACCCATATGTTTTACTGTTACAACACCATTGTAAAAGTAGCTGTATTGTTTTCCTTGTTTATATTTTCCTTTTATTTTTTTATCTCTAAACGATTGTCGATAATCATGACCTTAAAATAATTATAATTGACCCTTTTTACCCCCTACTTTAGACATGTAAGGTATCGTTAACGTTTTGTTTCGGAGTCCGTTATGTGTTCTTAATTTTTATTGCTGTTTGAGTATTTTATTCTAACGGCTCCAAACAAGACAGGGTCAGTGCCCTTGACACAAATTCAATACGCTACAGGATAAGCTTAAACGTCCGTCATGGTTTTGCATAAAGCGTTCCAGAGTGGTCACGATAATGTTATTCAATTATTTCTTCCAGTGCGATTCTAAAACCCTTGGCACACAACTGGGTGTGCTCTCTTCTTTTCTTCTAAGTCTTGTAAGCTCGTCTCTAGTCTTGGCTACACTGCTGGATGAGTTAAAGTTCCGTTTTATATTTAGAACTCTGAAAAATCACATTCTTATGAAAAGTTTACTTAGCGGAACTAAAGCGAAAATAAAATAATACTTACAGGTATGTATGTATTACTTAAGAAGTCTGGTGCACTTAAATTTTAAAAATAAATAAAACCAAGAGAAATAGGAGCAGCTCTATTACTTCTAAGAAGTCAATTGCATTAGGTTCCCGACAAGCACATTAATTTTGCTTTTACATTTTGTACAAAATGGTTTTCAACGCTCCACATCTCACTCGTTCTTTTGTTAACGGCCGCCCTGCTGCTGTTCGAGACTTAGAAATAGTTTTGCACTGATTTTGGTGTGCAATAAATAAATAATGAAAACAAAGGCAGTCATAAGAACTGCCGGCAGAAGTGAAAACTCAAAACAGATGGGAAGGTGCGACAATCGTTAAAAATAAATAAATAATTAAAAGAAATAAAAAAAAAACTTGTATCTTAAAATGTCTTCCTTCTAACCTCTGTAGTCAACGGACTTAGTTGTTCTGCTTGGTGTAGAGACAATAAAATTCAAAAATGGATCTAAAAAAAGTTCTTTATAACTTTTCCTGAATTTGGAAAAGTGGACGCGTGTTGCTGACGCATGTTGTTCACGCGATAGTTTCGCGTGAAATGCGTTAATTATAAAATTTTCCCATACCAAATATCGTCTGACGCGGCTAAAAAGTTCGTACTTAAAAATAAAAGCATGGTTTAGATTTTGCGAGGATTATAGGATATATATTTTTATATAGGATTATATATAGGATTGTTTGAAATTTAGAATTAGTACTAACAAAGGTTGTTACCCACCTTTGTTAGTACTAATTCTTTCATCATTAAACCGCTACATTATGCAGCAATATCTTAGAGCTTAAACAGCTAGTAAACAATATTCTAGTGTATGTACCACTTTTTGTTTATTAATAAAAGCGTATTGTAAGTGTGAAGCCAATTGCTACCATATTTTGAGACTGTTAGCTGAACCCCTATTTGCAGATACAAACGCCGAGCTATCGACTAAACATGGATAAGTCCACTCAGATGGTAAAACATTCATTTTTAAGGTTTCTCGTCGATTTTCATACCTTTTCATATCATAACAAATTAACGCTTGCTTATTTTCGGATATGTCGTTGCTGGTAATCTTATTGACGGTTCTTACAACTTCATCTGATTCAGGGCTCGCGATCTGGATGATCTTGAGCTAAGAAATAAAAATACTGATAAATTAAGGAGAGCTAAGCTAAGGTCTACATTTTACTCACAATAATCCATTTGGTGGGGAGCTCAGTATACTCTCTGATTACCCACCTTCAACCCACTGTCAACAGAAATCTTTTTAAAACAAAAAGAAAAATAAACCAAGAAGTATAAAATCTTCGCGGCGATTTATTTGGTGAAGAATAATAAATCCAAACGAGCTTGGTCGAATGTAGACTGGGGTTGCTAAATCTACTGTATTTTATAGGTCACATAACTTTCAAGCTCATTAACATAAGAAAATAGCGATTGGTGAATTCGAATACGGACGGGAGGTCATCAGATTTTACGTTTCGTTAAAGTTCAATTAATATTAAATGTTTTAAAACAGAATGTGCACATACATCATTGGTTTTTACTTCGCTTAGGGTTAATTTAGGAAAGGATAAACGAGCCACTGGCTAATTTAACGTTAGCATACCTTAAAGCATCCGAAATACTAGGTCAATTACGTTTGCGTTGCATTTAAAAAGAGGAAGAAGAAATGGGTGAAGCAGCACCTCGTTGCAGACGAGCAAAACCTCCACTTCACGCCCGAATTCTATGGTGTCGTTGTACTTTCTCGGCCGAATGCGTTGATTCTTACAGCAGCTACACTTCTGCTGCTACCTCTACGACTGTTAAGGACATACGAAGGTCAATAGGACAAAAATTTGTAAAGTAAAGGTTTTCAAGTTTGTAAAAGGTTTTTAATCTATTAGCACTTTTATAAAGGAAAAATTAATTCTACTTTATATTTAGTATCAATGTGATGGTTGACACAAACGTGTATGGATAAACAGTATTTCATTCTTTTATTTGACTAGACAATAGGTGAAAAAAAAAAACATTTATGTCTAGCGAAATAAAATGCAATGGGAATTTCTTTTCAAACTATGTTCTGCTATGTGATGACTAAATCGTTTTCTATTACTAAAAATTTGCGATTGGTTTACTGTTATGAATACTAAACCATAATAATTTATATCTATACTAGCTGACCCGGCAAACGTTGTTTTGCCTTATAACTTATTTCTAGAGAATGTTTTGGTAGACAAATTTTTCTAATATTATAAATGCGAAAGCTTGGATGGATGTTTGTTACTCTTTCACGCCGAAAACGGCTGAACGGATCTGGATGAAATTTGCCACAGACATAGATTATAGTCTGGAAAAGCACATAGGTTACTTTATATCCCGGAAAAATGTACGGTTTCCGTGGGATATATTTAATTTTGGTTTTCACAGGTGTATATATCTGTATATATAGATAAATCGGTAAAGGTATCGATCTATCTATATTAATGAATGCACAAGGACGTATTCATTTCTTCACTCACTCATTCATTAATTATCTCATTTATTCCTTCACTCATTCATTCTGTCACTCATTTATTCATTCACTAATTCATTCGCTCATTTTGCGCGATGGAAACACATTATTATTGGATTCAACGCGGACGAAGTCGCCGTAACAGTTAGTTAAAAATAACTAACTTATTGTGTGTGAGGATGTGGTCTATAAAAGAGCGCTGCGAACGATGACGGATTTAAAAAATGGGTGTTGGTGGTATATATGTGAAAATTGAGGGTTGTATTCCGATTCCGAATTATAACAAAGTTCTCTAAAAAATAAAATCAAAAACATTTGGGCTGGGCCGCCCTTATCACTTAGGGGTATGAAAAATAGTTTACGTCCTAATGTCAGACCTACCGAAAATACACAAAAAAAAACGGTCAAGCCGTTTCGGAGGAGTTTTGTTACAAACACTGTGACACGAGAATTGTATATGTACATTAGCATTAAAATGCTGAAGTAAGTCTGTCTTGTTATTGAAATAGATTGTATTACGGATAAGGACATGGGATATAATTTACTGTGACATAATAGTCATAAAATCAACATGGCTGTCGACAATGCTATTGGTCTAAACTGAAACATATATAACATACTTAATTAAACTACTGGCCTAATGTTGCATAATAGACCATTAATGTACAACAGTCGTCTAATAAATGACGTAGCTAGTTTATATTAAGCCATTCGTATATCTACTATCTTATTTAATCTTAACTTTTGTGAATTTTTCTGACAGTTTTATAACTTACATATTATAAAGCTTAAGTTTTCATCTATGACGTGTGAAACAAAGTCAAAGAAGTTCGAGATATAGACATCAATAATTAAGGTGTCATAATTTTGTAGTGAAACAAAAAAAGAAATAACAAAATGGTATAGAATAATCGGAATATATAAAATGAAACCGTTAAATTGTCGGTAACAGAATTACAAAAAATTCGTTGTAAATACGAGGGTATTACGAGTGCTTGACATATTGCTGTAAATATATTACGCGTACGTACTGCGGCGACACGTTTTAAAATTTATTGTGGCTACCACTTAAAATATTAATTTTATGTTTGCAAAAATAGCAATAGCTTCGCTCGGGTACATAGACAAATTAAAAAATAGTCTAGTTTTTAAAATCGGTTCAAAAGTTTTTGAGTTTATTCGGAACAAAAAATCATTTTTTTTATAGTATTAGTATAGCTTTCAGGACTGTATATTAGGAACGGAATCGTCAAAGGTTAAAAATTCCTTACGTGCCTACACAATAATTCCAAGTCTTAATTAATAAGCAATAATCATCAACAAAAATATTTTTTACATAATATACTACGGGTACACTATGTAGTACAAAATTTACATATATTTTAAATAGTATATAATAATAATCAATCACACATTGTGTATAAAATACATACAACGATAATAAAACAAGTAAAATAAACCTTTTATGCGTCATATTTAGGCCCACATTAACCAAGAGAATATTTTATTGAATTATATATGTAAAATGTTTAGCATAAATATTTAAAGATAAAACCTTTAAAAAAATTGGTTTGGTCTAAGTAAATAATCCACGAAGCCATATTGCGCAAACTAGATCATATATAATATGAAGAGGTAATTGAACATAAATCGAAAGTAACAAAATAATTAAATGATAATATGTATTTCCTACGGAACCTTAAAATCGGAAAGAGATATAAATTCGTCTTTTTGTACATTTCGGCAGCATAAAAATGGCCACCCCATTTGAGAATCATTTATTTAGGGCTGTGTTTTTGTTGGTTTCAACAACGCCATTTGGTTCGCTTTGCCCCTTTCATTATACGTCACAATTTATCACAGACGTGCGGGAACGGTATTGAGAACTGCCCTGTGCGGCTATTTTTATGTTTTTATTTTATTGTTTAAAAATATTGTGGACATACGTAGTTCTTAAGTGCTACTACTCACTTATAAATATATCTATTTATTAGTGAAATACGTATTTGTTCACTGAGCATACAATAAATTTAATTCGATAAAGACTCTGTTATAACTTCTCATATTTCTCAAGAATTCTTCATTTTATTTGATCAAAAGTTAATGCTTCAACTATCCCATTGTATCGAAAATAGAACTCGAAAATAGAGTTCTATTGAGAGCTCGTACGCTGATAGTTTTAATAATGGATTGTAGACTAAAGAATGGATGAAAAAATCTATCGTATAATAATTTTGTAACAAATGTATAACGAAATTAGAATATAGCAGTAAAAAAAATTAGGCTTTAAGGTGTGTACGAATATAAGGTGTCATGTGTACATGAGCTCAAAATTAACTGTAGATTTCATTACGTTTCATATTAGTCGTGTTATGAAGTACTGTTTGGAATAAATCCTACTGGTGTGTTTTATGACCAGTTCTCAATTTTATACGCACCATATTAATGGTGGATAATCTACGATCGCACGGTTTTTGTGTAACTTCTTGCCTTCAACAGAAGCTTTATGGAGGGATCTTTTCAAACACATGCTACTTAAATCCTCAAATATCGTACTAATCTCGAATCTAGAGTAAGATATCTTAAGAATAACTCAAAAACTACCGGTCGGATGTTAGTCAACAAAACAATGAAACCAATGGAAAAGCATTAGCTCTCGAACAAAAAACGAATCATCGAAATCGGTTCACCAGGAGCGGAGTTCTGAGATAACAAAAATAAAATAAAACATACAGACCAATTGATAACCTCCTCCTTTTCGAAGTCGGTTAAAAATCAATCGACTCGCTGCTCGATTGCCACATTATACCGCAAATAATACCGGGAATTCAAATATTATATCTTTTTCAGTGATAGCTTATGTTCCGGTCATACTACATGCATAGAGTAAACATAGTCAATATTAACGTTAGGAAATCGTAACTAGAGAAAAAGTTCAAATTGTTAGTACACTTCGGCAATCAACATTAAAATATGCATGTTAAGCTTGTAACTATGCGAGGATTTTGAAATATGAGTATCCGATAAAAAAAAAACATTGTTAATATAAATTTATGACTTGTTACCAACGGTTCAAAAGTTTTGGAGTTTAATTAAATTTTCAAAGCTTAACTTAAATATTAAAAAAATACATTGAATGCGTATTTTTTGCATATTTTGCACGACAGTAATTCAAGTACAATGAACTGAATATTATATGAGCGGCGAAACTGTGAAACGCCGCGGTTTGTTTATTAAAGTGACAAAGTCGTGCGGTGTAAAGTACAGTCACAATCAAAGGTTTGCGGCGCGCGACAAGCGGCTTTTGTAATCCGCTTCTGACGCTAATCTTATATTCTGAACTCGTTTGAGACAATTCTAATATTATCATGACAAATATGTAACAAACGTTAATTTTAAATAAGTCATTGTTTTAATTACTTATTTAAAAGTAACCGAAACACACTATTTTAAAAGGTTTGTAAGAAACGGGATTCTTATCACGATTAGCCTTTTTGATTTCGGCACAGTTGCATGCGCCATGGTCACGGGCTGACTGGAAAAACCACGAAAGTTTAAAGTTATATACACTATTTTAATCCCGTTGAATGAAGAATTTAAGTTAATTTCTTAGATATATCTCAAATATTCGGGATTATATAGAAGAGCACGACGACAACTAACTGAGATGACCACCAATATCTGTGATCGCACGCAATATCAAAAGCACTGGAGTAACATACATTATGATTGTTAAATAATGCACGCGCTTGACCGAAAATTCTGCAGATACTTAAATTCTACCGCAACATACCAAGAAAGCTGAATCCTTAGGTTATGTTATTCCCGTGATATATGTGATAAAAATTTAAAATTTGTGACGATGTCGCGGTAATAAAAATATTGCGGTCACATTCTACCTACTGTCAGTGACAAAAACACAAACTGGTTTCTACAAATTATTGTAAGTCGTTTTCATTACATTTTGTTTTTATTTAATATTTCATCACTATCAAAAAATCGATATTAACAAACTATTTCACTCTTGAAAAAGTGAGCTTGAACCGAACCCGTAATTCGAATGTGTTGTAAATAAAGTTATGTTGCGGCTGTTAGAACGGAGAAATAATGAGACAGTTAAACACGGTAGCTGGTTATTGTTTGAGTTTATTGCGTTGAAATTTTCTGTATTGTGCAAAAAAGTTCCGCACTTGTTTTTTGTTTTGTGGTCGGTTTTGAAAAAAAATGGCAGACATGTCGTATTTTATAATTTTTGTTATACGTTTAGAAAACTGGACACATCACTCGTTGCCTGGTATCAATTTTGACTCCAGATTTAAAGGCGAGCCTTACGACTATGGGGAAACACTATTTCTTAAATATCCAATTCTACTTGAATCTGGTTAAGATTGCCTGCACTGCCAAACGTGAGGACGTCATCATCAACAGCTACTACACATCTAATCCTGGGCATAGACCTCGTCCAAGGGGTACTGCAAAGATTAATTCTTTGCCAACCTCATTAATTGGACTTTTTTGTGAAAATAATACTTATGCTGCGTCTTCTACTTCACCATTGTAGGATATTTGGTCCAGATCGGCCAAAACTTTGTGCAGTTGACACAATTGCGAGCATAGGCCCATACCTAACTATTGCTATTTTCATTTAGCAAATTCTACGCGCATAGTTGATTACCTTGTTTCTGATGCGAGTCATATATTTTCTGATTCGAACTTGCAGGAAGACTCGTAGTATTCCCCGACGACCTTTAAACGATCTTGTACCTACTTATTTTGTCCGTTATATTTGTATGTCATCGCTTACCCCCAGATTAATTTGGTACAAATACGTTTAATTGAACAATTAGCTAATTAGGATTTTAGCTTCAAACACAAATTACTGTAATTGATTAGTTAGGAATATAATTAATATGCAAGTTAATACGTATTGTAGTTTTATCTCATTGCTCTGCGGAACCTCCTTTCATTTCTTTATTGTACGACGGAGAGCTACACAAATACTTACAAAACAAGTCCCACGCAGACGTGGTTGGTATAAGTTAGCAATAAAATCAAGCGTAAAGCATAGTTATAGTAATTCTCTTTACTAAATCAAAGTCAACTTCAATCAAATTTGTTTCAAAGCATGACTTTAAAGTGCGCCTCGAGACCGCAGCCGTCGGTAAAATTACCAATTCTCAATTCTAATGTACATACGTGTATAAATATTAAATACGCCTTTCAAGCTTATTTTGATGTTAAGCCTTTAGATACGTTTCAATTAAATTAAATTTTCGTTATCTAAAATGCTTTAGTGTTTAATGTGAGAAATGTGTGATACATATTTTTCTTTATGGTATAGTTTCTGGGGTTTTTTCTTAAATTTTATCTGAGCTTGTTTGATGCTAAATTGAAACAAATCATGACAAAAAAAACGTCATTGGAATACCAACCCTGAAGATGATACGATGGAATTTGGAGTTCCGTCCTGTTAAATATAACGAAAAACGGTAATCAAGTACAGGGCACATTCAAACAGTTCTTTGAAATACCCCTCATCGTATAAATACCAAAGAACAAAATGAAATTTGAGGCGAAAGGTTGTATATGATGTACAGGAAATAACTATTGATGGGCACGCTAGCTACTAATTCAATGTATTCGGATGTGTACGTGTTATTCTTACCAATAGTCAATATTAAAAGCATCGGACATCGGCACCAAATATTTGTAAAAATATGCAAATTGCACCAATAAAGGGGACAGCGACGGATTTCGCCAATCAGCGTGACAATTCGTGTCACCCGTTGCCATTTTTAATTAAAGTGGCACACTGAAAACTATAGAAAGCTTCTGCTTGATTGAAAAAGTTTCGACATTGCATTTTCTGTTTAGTATTTGTATTTATAAGGTGATTAAGATTGGAATATAATGGAAATAACTGATGACACTATTCATGTTTGTTCATTATTTTTAGTATATAAAGCAATAGAAAGAGAGTTAGCTGGCGTTGAACGTGTAGGAAAGTGAAACATCGAAAGTATATTTTATAATAATGTCCATATATAATCTCCAATATATGGTATGATCAAAATGAAAATATTCAGATCTAAAAAAGAGGATTGTTCATTTAATAAAAATCATAAATTTAATGCAAAGGGGACGGCCGCGAATCAATACCACTCACCCTGCAGGAGGTACAGGTCCGAAACTTGTCGGTACAAATACCGCGAAAAAATGCGAACGTGAGTAAAGCCGTTTTATAAAAAGTTAAAAATGTTTTTTTTTTTTATGGAATAAGGTGGCAAATGAGCAAGCGGATCAACTGATATTAAGTGAACGCTAAACATACACATCCGCAATAAGCACATGTGTTGCCGATGCGTTGCTTACCTTTAATAGACAGAGGAAGGCATAGACAGGAATAAGGATATTTCCTTTTCCCCGTTAACCCTCTCCCTGTCCAATCCTCTTCCCGTTTCCGTCCTATCCTTATGAGGAAATGGTGGGAATGGGAAGAGGACTGAAATTAGGTCTCCGGCACTTCACTCATCAGACGAAATGCAGAATACTTCTACTTCACGCTTGTTTTCTGTGAGGTCGTGGTACTTCACCAGTCGAGCCAGCCTATTCGTGAAACAGATGTTGTTGTTGCGGGCTCTACCACTGTTAATAATTTACTTTTTTCATTTTTTTATTGTAATCAATTTTGAATTTTATTGTAAGGGTTTATTTTTGTTTATCATTATTTTTTATGAACTTTAGTCACTCTTTCCCTCCTTTTTTGAGTTTTCACTTCTGTCGGCATTCTTTATCCAGAAGTAGGTGGCAACGGTTCACCTAATATTACGTAAGTGTCCGCCGCCCAAAAAATAAACCAAACATAACAAGATAAATAATTATCTATTGTTCGGATCGCCATTGCTTGTTAGATTTGATGTGTGTTTGTTATTTGAAATGATGCCAACATTCTAAACAGCAGGCTTATGCATCTTAATCCAGAGTTATGCATTCTCGTAACGTAGTTGGCAATGCGGCTTTGCTTTGTACATTCGCCTCGATGTCGTGTTTGTGTTGAATTATTATTTTACCACACGCATTTGTAACTGTCCCGCGGAATTTATGATGAAGCACAAAAACTAAGCTATAACATTTTATCTATTGTGGATATACAATACTCATGTAAAATGTTTCACGCAAATAGAAATGACAAACGTAATACAAACTCGGTGTCCTTCCGCACTAATCTCCAAACCTCTCAACCTTCTCCATCCCAAACCACATATTTTAAAATATTTTCCATAATGGGTTTACTAATTAATTATATAATTTATAGGTATAGCGGTACGTGAATCGTAAACACCGCAATAAAATTTACATAATTATTCTAAAACATAATTTAATGTTATATAACATACATAAAATTCATTGTGCTATTTATATCCATCATTCACAGATGTGTTATAAGTAATGTGTGTTGCGTTGTAGAAATTTGTTAGCTTAAAACCTGTTCATGTTCACCAACTATTGAAGTTTTAAAACTCATGCACTATCAAAATAGAGTATTAATATGATATTTCAATTAACTAAATGTAATGTAATGTAACAATCTAATTAAAAGGCTCATATTGAGGCAAAAGCTGTTTGCGGTTTGTATGAAATTAGGGTCGAAGGGTTCGGGACTGTCACATTGAGCTCCGGCAACCTGAATTGCTTTGTAGATCGTTTATTAGTAACCGAAGAATTACTATGGGCTACCATTATTAATTGATAGATCAATACAGTTGTTATAAATTCCTCTAATATTATAGATGCGAAAGTAATTCTGTCTGACTCTTACGATTCCACTACTAAAACGAATTAAATAAAATTTGGTACAGAGATTTTTGATGTGGAAAAGGGTTGAAATAGGAATGAAAGTTTGTATGTAAGTTTCATCATTTTTGAAGGTAGAAACTAGGTACTTATTTTTTGATTAGGTATAAACAAATGTGACATTCAATGTTTGTAATAATTTAAGACTTAAAATAAAAATAGGGGATGAGAGTTTGTATGGAAGTCTCGTCATTTTTGAATCTAGAAGCTTGAAACTTATTTTTAGGGCTTTTGATTAGATATAAACAAATATGACATTCAAAGGTTGTAATAATTTTACCCTGGCACACCTCTCTCGCTTCTTCTACATTCACATCTACGCTTGAATGCTCGTCGGTTATGGGTGCTCCTTATATCGCCCTTTTTTAGTAAACCACTAATCTGATCGATATACGTTCTCCTAGGGCCAACACTTCCATTCACTTTTGCAACATAAATTTGTTTCGTTATTCTCTCTTCATTCATCCTTTCAACACGCCCGAACCACCGAAGCATTCCTTTCTCAATTCTAGTCACAACGTCCACTTTTAAGCCTTTAAGGGAAAAGTGTTTCCCTTATAACGCTATTTAGAATCTAATGTAGGTAAGGTAAGCTTGAAACTTATTTTTCAGATTTTGATGAACGTATTATCATCTCAGTTTTTTTTTCGAGAATAAGAGAGAGACACCAACATGTTTTATGTGAATATTTTTGGTAGTGGTAACACGATGTTAGAATAGGTAAATAGCAGTACCGGCGACATAGGAATACATCGAGCGACTGGCTCGACCGGTGAAATACCACGACCTCATAGAAGACAGGCGTGGAGTAAAAGTATGCTTTTGCATTTCCCCTGATTAGTGAGGTGCCAGAGACCGAATTTCTGTTCTCTCCCCTTTCCCTTACCTTTCTTAATAAGGATAGGATGGAAATGAGAAGAGGATTTGACGGAGGACGGGATGGATAGGAAAAGGAAATATTCTTTATTCTATTTATCTCTTCCTCTGTTCGTTAAAGGTAGGCAACGCATGTGCAACTCACTTGGTGCAGATTCCTAGGGTTAAGCGGTCACATAACGTTAGGTGACTCGCTTTCTTTCCTACCTACTACCTTCTTCCATTAAAAAAAGTCATCAGTCATATTATTTTTTAATTGTGTGTAAAATAAAATATGCAGCAATTTGTTGAGTAAAATATTATAGATAAGTTCATATTTAATAAGCTAATATTTTATCAATCTACACGAACAGGAAGAGAAGAAGTCAAGGGAAATATTTAAATCCTCAAGGAAAAGTTATAGTTATATATTTCAGAAGTTATTAAAACTTAAATAAAAATAAGACATAAGTAAATATTGGATTAAGTTTTTTTTTTGGTTTCGCAATTTGATAAACCAGCAGTAGGCCTGTAAGACAAGAATTAATTTAGTGCTAAATCATGTCTTTCCTTGTGGATTAACAAGATTAATAAGGGTACAAGGAATATTTCTTCTTAACCTGTAGGAAAATCTATATTCATTTATCTTTATTTATGCTAAGATTTACTTTCTTGCAGTAAAACAGGCTACTGAAACGGTATTAAGTAATTGTAGGTTATACTGTTTAGTCATTAAATATTTTAATATAAGGTCGTTTAATTTATTTATTTCTTTACTGGTATAAGTAAAAGCTATAAGATATTGCTTACTAAATACTAAAACTAAATTTTATAATATTATAAATGCGCAAGTGAGTTTGTTTCTTACGCTATAACTCCTTAAGGACTCAACCGATTATTATGAAATTTCGAACACATATTGTCACGGATACAGAAAATTATATAGGGTACCCCAGTTTTATCCCAAAAAACTTCCCTAGGGATAGGAAAATCTTTTTGATATTTTGTTGCATACACAAGTTACGCAAATCAAGTTACAAAATGCTTCCAGCGAGGAAGATAAGTGAAAAATAATGATGAGATAAGTAAAAAATAGTGACGTATATTCACTTGTAAAAAGTTTTATTTTGTTATTTAAATATATTTCAGCTAATAACGAACGCAAAGAGGCGCAAGCTGACCTTATAATGTAACTTTCAACAGTGTTTATATGAGAGTTAGAGGACCTCGTGGTCCACTCAAAACGTGTCAAAGGGCTTCGGGCGTCGCAACCCTGCTTCGCAATGCTTTGTGAATTTC
>JWHW01045494.1:819814-840343 GCA_000931545.1 Papilio glaucus
GGAACTGGCTGAAAGTCTGGATATTTCAACGTGGTAAGCCGTTCCCAACGGATTTATATCTGACTAGCTTATGCCCGCGACTTCGTCCGCGTGGAATCAAATAAATAAATATTAATCACTTCGCAGAATAAAAGGCTATAATCCTATGTTTTACATTAATTGTTTTTGCCGTAACATACATTTACAAAATAAAACATAACTGAAGTTAATATTACAAACAATTTGATTAGTTATTATTTTACTGCTGAAGGCAACCTTTGTGACATAACAGGTAAGTAAGGTAACATAGCGGGCGGCGCTGTCGATATGGCGACGCGCATTTTTTTTTCACAATTTCAAAGGTGTTTAACTTTCTACGCGGAACTCTAATTCTTTTGCTTTAATTAAATAAGCTTGTTTGACTCATTACAATATAACCTATCTTCCAGTAAAAGTCCCATCCAAATAAGTTCAGTCGTTTCGGAGATTACCCGGAATAACCGGACAGACAGACACACAAAAAATTTATGTGTACTGAGTGTGGAAATTTGAATTTGATATTACATACAGACACATCAATTTTTATTTATCTGTATGGATAGTTATGGTTATAACAGGCATAAGTAGACAAACCCTAAGGACTGAACGTCCGTGTCCAGACAGCGGCAAGCTGCTGCATTCTCAGAAATATGTATATGTATTTAAAAACTGTTTTAATATTCATTATGGCAGTAACCGATTGCGTTTGTGCGGTGCGTTTAGCCACGCCGCAATAGAACGCGGTGACTAAACGCACTGCATGGATCTGGAATTTGGATGCGATCGCTACTCATCGCGCCATCACCGCTGTCAACCGCAACAAGCCGCTTTCCACATCATCGACCACATCCGTTCAGTACGTTGGGGCTATTATATCCTGTAAATAATTGGTGTTTTATAAACAAAAATGATTTAACTACCTAGGTATATCTCCATCGAAGAAGTTATGGTGTGAGTGATGACCAGCCGTCAAACCAAATATCATAAAAAAATAACTGGACGTTATAGAAGTGGCAATCCATAGTAATATTGTGTACGGTAAGGACAATCCACCGAAACACCACATCCAAACGGGAAGGAAAAATTGTATAACATTTGCCCAACTTAAGTTTTTACCATCCATATTTATTACTCCTGTAAATAATCTGAAAAACATTGACCCTTGAGTATTTTAAGTACTACAATTATTCATATCATGTAATTAAATTATGTATAAATGTTGCACTAACTCTTTTACAAGCAATCCAATAGTAACGAAAGCAAATATAACAGGGTAATAAAACGAAGCCATTTGAGCCCATATAGGTTTTTCCTTAGACGGCATATATTGTAGAAATGGCTCTAACATGCTCAACTCCAAATCGTTTATTGTATTCGTATGTAAATGATGCGACAACGAGTGAGATATTCTCCAGTCTCTGTAAGAATAAAATGAATAGGATCAATTAAACCTTTAACTAAACCACAAAAGTTCTAGTTTTGATTTTAACTTAATTTGTAACTTCAAACGCGAAATTTCACCTTTCATTACCCTCTTATTTTTTGTTTTGTAGTCTTAGTATTTGTTACAACGTAGATTTTGTTAGGTAGGTGTGGTTAGGTTTACACCAACCTTATTGGCATAGTTACAAATAGATAACTCTAACTACACCAAATAGGTTTACAATGTGACTGTTTGTATTTGTATATTATTTATTTTCATATAGATCTAATAAACCCCTAACTAATATCCAAATATTTTTATAAAAGTGGGCAAATGAACAACGGGTGGCCAAGTTAAGTGATCAGCGACGCCCATGCATAACATCAGAGGAACTGCAGATGCGTTCCCTGCCCTTAACGAAGGAATACGCTCTTTTCTTGAAGGACCCTAAGTTGGTAATTTCATTGACTGTTACGATATACTTTAGTTTAACTATAGATGAAAAATTGAATAGTTGTCCAGTGGTACTTTTAAAAAATTTAAGTAATTACAAATTTTATGCTTAAAATAGGAAGTTATGAAACAAAAAATTACTCTTACTCGTATGACATTCCACTAAGATTGAAAAGATACATTCGCCAATTGTCAGCACGATGAAAGTAATTATGGGCGGCAGTGCTAAGTGCGCTAAGAATTAGACCCGTGACAACTGTGGCAATTCCTCCCAAAATGAAATCCATTCTCCATAAATAGCTGCTCACTAGACTTGAGACCAGGAGAGACAACAATAAGAAGTCAGTAACTAAATCACTCTTCTTTCGTACTTCTTCTGGCATTTCTTGAAGTTTGTTTTGGATTTTACTTTTCAAAGTCTTATAGAATCCATCATCTTTGAAAGTGAAAGGAGAATTTCTAGGGGTGTCCACGTTTCTCACAAAATATTTCGGTAGTAAAGTTTCAGCGATACCGTGAAGATGATGTGTTTCAAATGCCTCCGTAATATCTGTACCCTGTGATATCATACAAAGGTGCTGGTTTTAGTGCCTAGGGATTTCTAAAAATATCTTTACAAAATAGGACTATAGCAGTTATCTTGTAAATGGGTCCCTGATATTATCACTTGTAGTCTTGGTGTTTGGCTACACGTTGTGAGAAATAGCTATCGAATATAATTATAATCCTGTGAAGGATTTTGTGTTCCTAAGTCTTTGACATCATCTATGTTTGACCTATAGATGAAAAACCCTGTCATGTCATTGTGTTAGAAGTTAAAATTTAAATTATGGAATAGCAGTAGTCTCTTGGAAATTAAAATATTTAGTTGTACGCAGTGTACACGACTTAGACTGCTAGAGCGATGTAAAAATGTGGTTGGTGTAAACGAATTTCTAAGTTTTATCATAAAATATACCTAAACTTACGAACAATAAAATCGTCTTTACTTAATTTTGCAATTACAAATTAATAAAAATAAAAACAAAGAACATAGCAGGAAATCAATTTCGTTACATTTATAAAAAAATATATAATCTTTTAAGTTAAATTTTGAAAGTAATGTAAAAATTTAATACGAAGTGCAGGAAGTCAACGTTCGTAAATTTCTTACTTTAGTAATACTTATCCATTGAGGGCCGCCAGGATGTGAAGAAACAAAGTCAGTCAAGTCGTAAACTGAATCGTGGATTCGCCAAAGGCCTTCAGCGCCGTCGAGCACCTGTTTTCCTTTTAACCATTGATAAGCTGTTCTTGGATCTTTTTCTCTATAAATTGGATAATTTAAGTGTGGGAAACTAATTTGTCTTCGATCTGTGTTAGGAGCCATTGGACCTGCAGGAAAAATAAAGTATTAAAATATAAATGAAATTCTTAGACGATTAGAGCATAAACAAGTAGTATCAAGTTGTCGATTTTAAGCCTGACTAATAAACTTTATGCAAGTAAATGTTAGAGATATTTATTAGCACCTTGTAAAACTCTCCGAAATTGTATTCCACTAGCAAACCAGTTATATTTATAGACACGAATCCGGCTTTAAGAATACAAGCAATAGTTAATTTAAAAAAAAAAAACAATAAATCCGACTGACTGGACCCCTTGTGATATTTAGGGAAAGAATGCGATTTAATGAAACCTCTTTTTTCAAAATCGGTCAACCCGTTTAGGTTATAGGCTCAACGAAATGGACAAACATACATGCATACTTACATACATACATATGTTTTTATGTATATGTTTATAAATACACAATTACGAAAACATTACCTTCCGCTGAGTTGAACAAATGCATATAAAGATTGAAGAAGATGAAATTAATGTAAGAAACAGGAAGATTTAACTTAGGAAAAAGAGAGAAGACAAGCGCTCCATCACCTCACTCACCAGATGAAACATAGAAGTATAAATTCGGTCCTGATTGTATTTGCCCGGCCATGTCATAGATGTCGTACATACTGTTTAACTTATTTTTTATATTTTGAATAATATTAGTCACAGGTGTTGGAATGAAGCTAAAGTTGTAGTGCTTAAACATGTTTTGCTAATAAAGTGAACAAGTTTTTGCGAGGTGTCTACGCGACGTAATCTTTGTTGATCAAAAGAAATATTAGCAAACTACGTACGCGACCAACATGTTTGTGGTTTGAGTAAAATTATCTTAAATTCGAAATAAATATTGAAATACTTAACAGTGAATCGACAGGAGCCTAATGGTTAAGGGTACGGTTAGTGCCCATACTTTTATAGGTTCAAATCCGCCATTCCACTTTTGTCGCAAATTCTTGTCTAGCACATTCTTACGGTTAGTTAGAATGACTAAACAAAATGTCGATTATTCAATCGAATGGTTTTTAAAAATTTCAAAACGAACGAAAAACTATAACTAGATGAGTTAGTAACTAATATATTAGAATGTTTTCATATGTCAAAATCTGCAGGGCTAAGTACAGACATTGATGGATTGTTTTAAACGTTATCATATCTGAAAAGCCATATTTACAAAATAAAAACAATAAACAACGTAATAAAAATATTAACCCGTACGTATAAACTTGCTCAATTTAACAACAAGTACAAACAGTTTATATATTCTCGATTAAACATTTTAATAAACATTATCATTCTAAAGCTACTAAAGAGCTACCTAAAGATAACGATCTTTCTTTATATCCAAAACATAATACATTTTATTTATACATCAACCCATGCAATTTGAAAAGTTACTATGGGGTTGCCGTGTCCTAATTGGATAAAAACCCCCCCAAAAAAAATAGATTAAAAAAAAAATCAACCCATGTGCGTCAGAAACAATTATGACTACCTATTGATTTAAATTACCTATTTGGTCAATATGCGTTCTTACCCTTTACACCGGTCCTTATTTTTGCAGAATAGTAATAATTGTAATAGCCTTTATAGTATTATAATATTGTCTTTAAATAAAATATTTGCCATGCCACAAATGTCAATACACGATACACTAAATTATCATACAGTAACCCTTGGCTCATTCCCTTTTTATTCCCGTACAAGGAGTACTTGTCCTTCTCCTTGTCTGCCGCCTTCCTAAAGAAACAAATATCATTTAAGGCCGTAGGCAGAGATTATGGATTTCCATTTGACGCGATCCTAGCACCCCTCTCTCGCCTTTTCCACATACATCTACGCATACATGCTCTTCCGTTACGGGTACTCCTTATTGCCATTCTTTAGGATGTCATTAATCTGATTGATATAAGTTCTCATGGGACGTCCTCTGCCGATGCTCTAACTCATTTTTGCAACATAAATTTGTTTTGTACTTTCTTCCTCTTTCCTACAGTAATACTGGCAACGAATCTGTAATTCTTCTGATCGCTAAAGTGGCTGATGATCATGAGTTGAGTAGAGAGTAACAAACTGGTATAAAAAACCTGAGTTATGGACTTTTGAAAGAACAATTATGTACAAACATTCTTGTGTTCAGAACATTAATGTATAAGACGGAAAGTAATAAGTAAGGCCCTGACATTAAGTCACAGTCTCGCATGATACAACACTTAAAGACCTTTTATGTGCGACAGAACTTGGCTCGACATTTTATTTTTCTAAAATTGTATTTTTCGGTAAGGGTATTGTATGTATGTATTCAGGTAATTTCGTGCAGAGTAGTGCAATCTAAAGTATCATCCATCGTATGTACGGCCAGAAATAGCACTTAATATGTACAGATAAACTTACAAAGCAAAAACTTATTTAAAACAAAATGTCATTAGAACCCTTTCCGGAAACAGGACATAATTAAATCGGTTTCATAATTTCTTTTCTTATATAAAAATTAATTGGCTTATATTAGTTTTGTTAAAATTCGAAATTGGGTTTACCGGTTGCGATATATCTTTTTTTTTGTTTTATTGCCTTTAATACGGGAAAGGCTTAGGTTTAAATACACCAGTAAAAACTGTAGGTAGAAAAAAGTTGTTAAGGCGCTAACAATCAAAGGCGAACCTCTTGGTTTTTGTGGTGGTGGCTAAATAAATTTTCCATGTTCACACATCGAAAACTTAACTTTGTTTATGTACCCGCTGGAAAAACTAAACGAAAAATGTAGTTTATCAGAAAGCTATGCGTTGAACGTTGACTGTTGAACTGTGTTACAAGAAATAAAATACGTTGAATTAATTTGAATTTTATTAAATGGATTTTGTTATGTGAGACGAAGTTCACTGACCCATTAGACAATAAGTATAAAAGTTGAAGAATACTTTAATTGAATATGTTACTCTTAAATTACAAGTTCTAGTGTTCATAAAATAATTAAATAGACAATATTTGTTAGCTGAGTTGCACGCAACGGACGCGGTGTACAGAACAAGAGGTCGAGAACAGGGTCATGATCAAAAAAAAAACCTGTTCGACCAAGAGAATATAATAGCGTTTCTATTCACCTTGATGTTCTAATTTAAAAACTTCAATTTAAATATAATTGTTATTTAAAAGTGAGATTAAAATGATATTAATAAATTTGTACATTACTGTGTTCATCGTAATTAAAATTTTCGCTTAAAATACTATAAGATTAAAATACTTTTCAGAAATCTTAAGTAAATATTTTTTAAAGGGATCTGCAAAATTCGTTCCGCCTTAGAACTATTTTATGTTGTGTTACCGTAGTAGCTGTATTAATTGCTGGATGGGTTATACCCGGGTCGATCCCTTTACTGCAGCAAGGTGCCTCGCGCGTCGGAGTGTGACTCGCGCTTGATTTTATTTTCGCACATTTTACGATAACTCTAAAGATGATTATTTAAATCATATTGTGTACCGGACTATAATAACGTGCATGAAATAACTAATGTATTTACATTGTTTAGGATTAATACTGGATCCGTCTAAATGACTTTTCAACTATCGCATTGTACGTGACCATTTTTTTCGATGTCAAAATGGGTACGGCTATCCCTAAAAGATGATGATGATGATGAATGATAAAGAGATGCAATCGCGGACTTTTTTGCAGATTGATCTATCTTGTAAAGTTTAGCCAGTGTTTGCAATGTAAGCGCACAAAAACATATGTTTTAAAGAAAATCTTTGAAATTATCTGCTTTTGTCTACTATTATATGCCTTATTAGCTTTTCCTTGGAATCAATTTGTCTATTTATGAAAACCACATTAAAACAATTTGCGAATTTCATTCAAATTCATACCAATACTTCTGAAAGAACGCATCTTGACTAGAAAAATAAATATTAATGCTGCTCCTTCTGCAGAACCCAGCTCTTACTTCCATAGTTTAAAATAGTATTAATTTGGGTATAACCAAGTTGATAGATTCTCATTACTGAACCTAAAAATTTTCTAGCCACAACTAGTTTTCGCTCTATATTTTATACTGCCTTGCTGAACATGCACCTATGTATCAAAACTTATCCACAGGTATTATTTTTCCTGCGCTTATGTCTATTTCAGTCAGTCATTTCTTCTCTTTCAAACCCCATCACTTTCTTCTTGCCCACATTGATCTTCACGCCTCTTGCTTTGAATCACATTTTTTTTGTTTGATGGTATTGTAAACTTTTATTTATATAATTGTTCCTTGAACTATATCATTCTGACCAATAGTTTAGAAGATATCAAAAGTTTAAACTACAAAGTAATTAAAAACTTTGCAAGTGATTTCAAAAGCCCCATATAAATTAGCTTCACTAAAAATCGAGAAAAAAAAAATTTAAACAAAAACAAAACCGACTTCAAAAAAACTATATTCAAAAACAAGAAATGCACTTAAAAGATTAAAATAATTTTCCGCAATTAAACATAAGAATCTATTCTTAATCATATTTATTTTTGGAGTCGGTGTCAGCGTCAGCTAAGGAAATACCAATATACGAGGATGCCTTAAGAAAACATTTTACAAATGAACTTGATACTATACTAGTGACCCGCCCCGGCTTTCGCCTGGGTACCACTAAATATGTTGATCCGATCGCTACCAAACACAGCTGACACCGACTCCAAAAATAAATATGATTAAGAATTGATTCTTATGTTTAATTGCGTAAAATTATTTTATACTTTTAAGCGCATCTTTTTTTTTGAACATAGTTTTTTTGAAGTCGGTTTTGTTTTAGTTTAAAAGTTTTTTTATTTATGTAACTTAAAATCAGCGGTCGTAATGTATTGTAACTCTACGGTCATTGTTTCTACATGACTTGTTAAATTTGAATTAGACGTCACCAAACGTAGCTTAATGTAATTTTGAAAAATGTGTTTTTATTATATTTTAAATTATTAAAGTACATACTCATAAGTTGCTTGCTCTGTCTTTTCAACTTATTTTTCTAAAGTGATTTAATATATGTAAATTATTCGGTGACTAGCGAACTATCATGTCAAATAAGTTTAATATGAATATAATAATATTAAAATGTCTGTGAATTTAATGCATGTTTGGTACAAAAGTCAAAGTTAATTATTATATAGCTTCGACAATAATCTTTTAAACGTCATAGCAATTACCTTTTTATATCCTGGAAATAACTGACAGGTCGCAGGTTTCTGTTAAGTCGAATGAAGGTCGCGCACACTTAAGTATACACCATTTATGATCATTACATAATTTGAATTTTATATTTTTGATCGACGATTACTAAATATAAATAGCTATTTTATACGAATTGTTTTATTACACGTCCGTCACTTACTAAAGTACAATTGTAACTGGAACTGCGTACGCGCTCCAATACGATAATGAAATAAAAACTCGGTCAGCTAGCATCAATAATTAAAACGATTTATTGCATTTCTAAATGAGACAAACATTTGTTATATAATTTTGTGGTTTTATTATCAGTTCGGAAATCGAAATAGTGAACTTGAACTTCGGCAATGTTTCTTTAATATGTAATTAATTTTAGCTATATCAATAGCAGGTAATATCAGCCTTGGCATCAATCAATATCAAATCGACAAATAGACAGCGATTACCGTATCTATCCCTAAAAAGAAAGCTCTCATAGATTTTGTAAACTATTTGCTTACAAACGATCCGCCCAAGCTTTATACAGGTAGATAGATAGGCAATAAATATAGGTCACTCGCTCATAGAAGAGCTGCTTATGAGTGAAATTTAAAATCGGTTCAGTAGTTTTGGAATTAATCCAGAACAAACAAACATGTAGATCAAGTGTATCTATTATAATATAATTTAGAAAAAACTTAACTACAACAAATTTACAATTATGAATGTGGGAATGAAACTGAAAACTGGACTTAGAAACAACAACAGTTGTTTTGTCGTGTTTCGACCAACATTAATCAAAGAGTTGAGTCGAGTCCGTCGATTTATTAAATGCTATTTATAAGCCACTACCAATGCCATCTAATATCCTCTTAAACTCAAAGAAATTTTACTAATAAAAAAATGACCTTATATATTTACAGAACTTTTTCTTTCTATAAGAAATTTATGAGAAACAAAATTCTTTTCTCAATAAATACTTGACTCCATTATTATATAATATCTGTAGAACAAAGTACTTATTGTAGCCAGCGCTGTTAGAAATTAATAGGTAATTTTCGTTGAAGGGAAGAACTGCTGCGATACTGAGATAACGTAAGATGGACACTTAAGAGGAAAATTATTTTGGTTCCTCAAAGTTAATACGAACGGTATAAAAGTGGAAGAATATTTAATGTTTTATTATTTCAGTCTTAGAAAATGAAGATGGTATAAGATACTACCAATTTATTTAAAAAATACTGAAATGAAATTCAATGCTAACTCTAGCAATGTAAGTACAAAATAAGTAGAAATTCGTGACGTTATTATCATCTTAGTGTCGATAAGGAAATGTAATTATTTACAAATTTTTTGAAGTTGAAATATATGTTCTTAAATACATTTTTAACTTCAGCGCTTCAGTAGTAGAGCAGTTTTGTTTTATATAGCCACTTAGAAAATCTGTGTTAAGTATAACACCGAGGTCAATCGACGTAAAATGGGAGTAGACCAAATTTAGAATGTATTTCATTTGGTCTCGTCTCGATGCATCTAACCTTCTGATCTTATCGCTGAGGCTTGCAATACCATCATAAAAATCATACTATTGCTGATTAAACAATCGTATCAAATGAATTTAAAAAAAAAACTTAAACGCATTGGAAATAATAAATGTATATACCCTTAGTATAGAACTTAGGACCATCCAATTTGTGATCAGCCAAAGATCTAGGCTCCTTATTTTAGGTTTCTTATTGAAAAATAAATATTTTGCAAGACGATAGGCATTTGAATGTTAATAAACAAACTCAAATAGCCAATATTATTTTATACTATAGATATGTTATACTCATATAAAATCACCGATCAAAAGTGGTCCGAAGACAGCGACAGCAATATTCGCACACGTCAAATGGTGTAAGAAGGATAGAGTAATTAAAATAATAAGAAAAAAGAGGACAGCTAGTGTTTCTCACTCAGCGTACACATGGGGTGAGCTAAAGAGAAAGCGTCGCAATTGGGACGCTTTTGAGGCTTCACTTTCCGACCTCTAATGGCATGTCTGGCACTTCTTGTATTATAATATCATTGAAAATAACATAAATAATATTTCTTTTTCTCTATTCCCATAACTTTCATACACGGAAGAGGTGATTGAATATCTATTATGAAGATAATAGTCTTAGTTCGTCTTGATAAGGACCACGTGATGCACGAATCAAATGGAAAATAAATGAATCGACTACGAAAGTATTGAATTACTCGATACAATAATAAACCTATTCTATTTTAACAGAAATTTAATTCGTGTGTTTCGAGGTGGAAATAAAATTAATTATGGAATTGAATACCGTTGAGGTGTTAAATTCGATAACTAACAAAAATGAATAACCACCAAGCTAACAGCTATGAACAATCACCAAGCTTCATAAAAATATATCGTTGAATTATAAATGTTTCTGTAAGCTTCAACCATTTACTCTACAAAATAATCCATAGTAAGTTTATTACAATAGTTATAAAGGTAATTAAGAAGTTGTTTGTCCCAATCCTTAGGATTAGCGACGATAATAAACGTAATAACTTTCTAAGTACTAACAAACAAGTACGTACATAAATTAAGAAATGGTAGCACTATTTAAGTACATTCCAAGATTTACGATACGCAGTCAGAATTACCGAGGCTTATCAACCTCATGCAGGTTTGTGAACGGAATTTAGATGTTTAGTATGACCGCAGGTGAACAGAGGCATCTTACCTACGATGTGACTGTCCAAATAAATATTGTACATAATTGTGTAGCCATAACATATACATAATATTTGCATATATAGCAATTTACAAATGCAATCTCTAGCATAAACAGTAATCTGTGGTGCAGAAAACCATTTTAGATTCACTTGATATTTTCGATTCATTTAAGCTTATTGTATAACATACAATTAAATTCACCAAACTTTTAATACAGTTTGTTGGCCAAATTTATTCGAGGTATATTAAGGTCTCTTATGTTCACGTATATTATTAAAAACTCAAGGTTGTGTTTGGATTAATCCCCTATTAAAAACAGCACAATAGTAGCAAACATCGCCTTATATTGTTGTTTATGCACGATTAGTATGAACATTAGCTTGACCTTGTATGAGAATGTATAGAGTTTTATCAATGGTCACGTGCAACCGTTTGGTTGAAATAAAAAATAAATAAGCATGTTTATTTAGGTAAATATAAATTGTGAATGTGACGGTACTGCTACTCTTTTTCTACATCGACACTTACATGCTCATCGTTACGGGTACATTTGATATTCTTTCTTTTTGGTATGTCGCCAGTTCGGTCGACATTCGTTTGTCTAGGACATTCACATAATACTTTCTGCATAGCATGCATAATATTTTATGCCTAGGTACACTTTCTCCGCCGAATCAAACAACAAAAGCAGATTTTTATTTAATTGTTTCTTAAAAAATTAAATAAAAATACTTAAATACCAAATTTATAAAAATGAGCGTCGCAATCTGCACAAGGCACAAGCAATATACTAGTCCAGTGGAGTGCTATAAAATTTTGTTGTGAGTTTACGGCCATTACCGATAGTATCATTTTTATATTTCATTCTACGCTCCACATGGCAAGTTAATTGAACGCCAATGGTCCAAGGAATGGGGTATTAGCAGCTTGTGTGAGAATCGCGTACGGTAAATTGAATTTCGGACGATAAACGCGAGTAATGTGATTTTGGTACGTTTCATTAAATTTTGCAAACTTTTCCGTTTTTTATTATGTCCGAATCTATGTTCTTTATCTTACTGACACAAACAATATAAGGAGAGAACTATTAGCGAGGACCTTCTAGTGTCTAGTCTTTTTGTTACATGGTCGAAACGATTGGAAATAAAGGTCATGCTTTATCCGGTCGCTTTGATGAAACGCTTCGTACAAGTGTTTTCTTAATATTGGCCTAGTTTTGTAATTGTACTATAACTATGTTTATGTGAGATATTCAGTGGTTGTATATTTAGAAGTATGTTTGCACAGGCTTAAACCTGTGCTCACTGATAATTTTAGTCAAAATAAACTAAGTCCTTGGCGTCTTCAAAAGCAATGAGTAGGATGTCCGTTTGTCAGTTCACACTGGTCTAGACCGTACTTAGTACGTACGTACTAGACGCATATCATCTATTGCATAAATAGCATATACCAAAGGAGGCCGTTATTTAATCTTACCTTTGCATCAATAAAAATCTTTACCAACAATCTTTATCTCCGCTCATCATGAGTAATTTTTAGCGGAGCATTAGCTTACCAAATTTGTTTATGACAAAGAAACACGTTTAGAATAAAATTACATACGAAGTCTATCTCTTGTATTCTTTTCTCATATGGTATCAATTGACTTTTTAAAAGCAATTTACGAGACTTCACAGGATTCGTTTAGCGAATGAATCTTTTAAGCCCGAGAAAACACAATTACAAAATGATACTCGCAGAGAAAAGCGGACGATGTTCGTGACGGATAGTGTTATGAATTGCGATGATATTCGTTTATTTTACATCTTGGAATTTTTTGTAAGATGATTGTGATTACTGTCTTAAAACGTTGTTGTCAAAACATACCACATTACCATGGCAACCGATATCGATGATGAAGGTTGTATGTACACCTCTGGAACAGTTTTATTTTTGGGATAAAATGTAAGTACCCCATATAATTTTTCATACCCCTGACAATGTGTGTTTCATGATGATCGGTTGAGATGTGGAGTTAAAGCGTTAGAAATAAACAAACTAACATTACCATTTATAACATTAGTATAAGATTATTGCGTAGTCTAAATCCCTTACGATAAATTCGACGTTTGAGTTTGAATCTAATAATGTTTTATTATCTTTAAACAGGCACCATATATTCTGAATATGGGAACAAAATCTGAGAAATAGGAGGCTCAAAAGTATGGAACAAAATCAAGATAGATATTATGGGTAATAAAAGGTTTCTAAATCGATCTATGACGACGTGAGAATGTTTTTTTATTACTTTTATTCATGAATGCATCTGTATAGAAGCATAAAAGTATTCGCTATATTCTAAAATAAAAACAAATAAAATAATTAACAATGAAAAAGTCTACGCATTAATAAATACATTTACTAGATTACTATAATTTATATCTAAAATAAAACAAAGAGAAAAGATTTGTTTATAGTAGGTAAACCTCGAAGCCACTGAACCCATAACTATTCTTTTACCTTTAGAATGCAAGATTATCCCAAAGGTATTGTTGTGCAATATTAAAAATTGCCACTCGCGATACCGGATATGACAAGCGTAGCTAAAGTCATTTAATTATAAAGAAAATTAGCACGAATTAATGAGATCAAAATCTAGAAATTACAATTATTGTGCTGATATACTACTTTTTCTATTAGAGGCTAAAGTGGTGTTTTAACCACGTACCCAGTAAATGACGATAGGTACATTAGTGACATAAAAAGACCGCGAGTGTATTATGGATAGCGATCGTTGTATTTGATTGTTCAGTTAATAAGTAAAATAACTTAACCTTCGATTCGGTAATAAATTTTATACGGAAAATGAAGAGAAAAAATATGGTAACGTTAATATGAAAGTAATAAAGAAATATATTCATCAATTGTCATTTTTCAACGTCTTTAATATAAAAAAAACACTGGCAGACATAAGTATATACATAAGTGAAAACTCAAAGCAAGTGGAAAGGCGCGACAATATTTCTAATATAAATTAATTAAGCAGGTTGCTGACGCGTGATGCTGATGCAGGTTGAGCATGTTCACCCGAACCGATGCGATTTTTTCCTGACAAGTATCGTCAAACGTGGCTTAAGAAGTTTTTACTTCAAAAATATTTGATATTATGAGTACCAATTATCGACGTGAATGAATGTGTAAATACAGATCCCAAATATCCAAAAAGTGGTAAAGTAATATGATCAATGAAAATTTGTGATCACTGTTTACCCTTCTTGAATAAAGTATGTGGCTTTATTTTAACAGGGATTCGAATCGGGATCTGCAATTTATAAGGCTGTCGAACCCTAATTCAGAACTCATTTCCCCTAAAAATTCCTCGATCCAGTGGTTTTAAACTCAATCCAAAGTTATATTTGGAGTTCTTAATTTATAGACTTATTTAGTTAATGAACGGAGATTCATTGTTTTCTTTGGTGCCATAAAAACTTGCCGAAACTTTTAAATTAGGTAAGGAAATTCTGATTTAACTTTGGCTTTATTGGTTTCACTTGAAAATTTAACATAAAATATTAAAGTTTATATTATAAGTGGTATATTCGTTCTCACAAATTAAAAGCGGATCGCATGCATACAGGAAGCGGGAAAGTAGGAATGAACTTGATAGAATAATTGTCATCTGTGTGTTCGGAGTCTAAAAATTTGACGAGCAATTGCTAATGTTGCGATATTTAGTAGGAATTAAATTAAAATACATTTTAATTTAAAATAAACCGTGAGAATTTTTTGGTACCCATTCATTGAACCTTTTTTGAACTTTTATAGTCTAGTTATCATATTCGTGAGAAGATTAAGCCATATGTTAGCGATGTATGTGGCGATATCGTTTTTATGATTATTTTTCTATTTTGTTTATAATTTTTTGATATTTATGTTTATTAGCCCTAGTTTTACCTATAATATTTATTATCTGGATGAATTGTCAGTTATTTTTAATGTAGAATGTCTAGAAATCTGTTGGAAATTTAAATAAATAAAAATAAATTTGGCGGTAGTTGTAGACACAGTCCGAACTAGTCGTCCGATCGTCACAGTGCGCGCAATACGTTGTTTTTGATTTCGTTTTCCCTTTCCTCGCGATCCCCGATATATTAAAGTATTTTAAAGCTAAAAAAATCCTAACAATTACACATTTGTAGATATTAATTACAAATACAGAACACAACTGTTTTAAGTAAAGTTAAACCAAAGATCAACAACTTTTTCATACGTGTGTTTAATTCGAAAGTATCATACGCGGAATCATCTTACAACATTTTATAAAAGGAAAAAAGAGGAACGAATGCATTAGAAGCCGCGGCAGAAAGAAGAACAGCTAGTTTAAGATAAACCATTTAAAAATGAACTTGAAACTCTGCTATAAAAATTCCCTTTAACTCCAGGACAGTGCCAAGTCTCGTCTGAATTTTATATACGCTGAGATGACATTTTAATGTTTTATAAACACGTCGCATAGTTGAAAAATTGACGTAACTTCCACCTGCTCACACCCTGCGTCGCTTGCGGCATAGAATACATCACACGACTTACCCCAAATATTTCTGTAACGTCGAATTCCTTCTCATAAAATATTAAGGCGATGTCACAGTTACGGAAGTGTGTGGAATTTTAAATCACAGCAGCAGCAGCAAGAGTTCAGTCTTCTGAATGTAAGTATTTAATTATATACAATTTTTGCTCTTATTTATCTATTCTCCCTGCTATTTATCTTTCTTTTTTTTACCTCTCCTGTCCTACAGGGTTGCCTGGAAGAAATCGCTCATAGCGATAAGGCCGCCCTTGCCCACATTTAGGTTTAATTTTAAGTTTAGTTTTAGTGAATTTATTGTATTTAATGTAATGTGAGCAACAAAGTGTTTATCTATCTATCTATCTATCTATTTATTTCTTCTTTCTCTTCATTGAGTTACAACAGAGATAAAGCATTATCAGACGTGTTGAGGTTCAAAAGAGAGGAAGTCTTGAACAAATAGATGTATGTATTTTCGGAGAAGTAGTTCCTGGTAACCTTATTGACGGTTCTTACAGCTTCATCGAATACAGGGCTCGCGATCCGAATGATCCTGAGCTAAAAAATAAAAATTCTAGGTTCCTAGTGTAATCTAGGGGCCTAGTTGCTGGATTGGCCAGCTATCTAAGTGTTGTGTCTACTCAGGTTGAACGTGTTACCGTCGAAGACTATAATGACGTCTACTACTAGGTAGGGGTGTTGTCTACGTGATCGTCGAGGGAAGGAGCGTACCAGTCCCCCGACGGTCGTCAACTGTAATTATCGAATAACTGGGGGCGGTGAGGACCGCCCTTTACCGCGGTTGCGATTTGTGTTCGCAATGCGTGACTGTCGTCGTACTCGAAGGCGAGGACGGTGGGTGTTTTGTCCTGTCTGTATTGTGGTTTGAGTGTCCTCCTGATCGCGGTGGATCAGTAGGACGTGTTTGGGTCTGCGTTTGGCGACTGTAGCATCAGGATTTGGGACGTGAACAAATAGAGGCGAGGCGAACGATGTATAGATTATTTCTTTCGAAACAAAAATAATATTATGTTTTTCTTTATAACCTGTGCAAAGCTGTAAATTTTTTTGGTATCACGATTTACAAATGCTTCATTTATTTTTAGAAATAAATTATCTGTAACATTCTCAACAACATATACAATTATAACTAACGAATTTTCTTACGAATTTTAATGTTAAAAGAATTAATTTGTACAATTTTGATAAAACTTTGCAACTGACCTAGACTGACATGAAGCCTCTGTCGGCGACAAACTACTTGTATCCTATTAGAAGTAATGTGATCAAAAAGATGAAGAGGTTTTTCATTTGATAGTGTATGTAACGTATTTCTAAAGTCATAAAACCATGATAGTACAAGAAAAGTAGATAGTATAGGCTGGCTAATAAAATATACAAATTTATACGATACCCGCAACCATGCCCACAATGAACTGACAATTACAATACTAAATTACCGCTCCGTTATATTATTTTCCTTTCGTAAGACTAAATAAAGGTATAAATGCTAACTTTGTTATCACGTACATCGCTGATTTTCTAGCAAATCAATGTAGTAAGTTTTCATAAAAATATAGGTAAACGTCCAAATTTGATATTCAAAAAGATTTGATATGTAAGAAATGTAATTAGAATTTGACTTGCAGAAGTCCGAATTTGAAGTTAAAATCATATTGCAATTTAAGGTTAAATGTATGTGTATAATGAATATATAACCAACATAGGTGGTTGCTAATAAATGAACAAACCCACATCGTGTCTTATCTACTTAATGCCAACGTTTATTTCAGAACGGAACAGCATCCATCTTTTTTGCTTAAAAAGGCGGAAATGAAAATTCCCTTGCAAAATTTCTTATGTAAAATAACAGTCAATTTCTATAACGGCCAAAATTGCCGTAATGTCAGCATAAATTAGGGCGCGCGCACATTTTTATTGCAGCAATTTCAACTTAACGCACAAGCAAATGTTTAGAATTATTACTCGAATTAAATTTTCTTATGTGACGACGGTTTCTTAAAAAAATGCTGTGTTATCTAAAATTTAAACACGAATTAATATTACCAATTTTGTTGAAATTATTACAAAACGTTCAAATTGGTGTTCCTGTGAAGTTTGTTAGCAATCGGATAAACATAATTAATGCTACCCGGGCGAAACCGTGGCGGGTCACTAGTAATATATAAAGAAGCAATTGACCACATTCCCACCTGGTGTTAAGTGGTAATGTAGTCGATACAAGTACGCACTAATTTAGTACAGTAATGCAGCCTGTAAAACACTGAGTGGCTAGCTCACTTTGTGTCAACATTTTAGCCTGTCTCTCGACCGAATCCAATGCCGCGCGATGGCGTTTGGTGGCGCCTGTTCATCTGTGACAGCAATATTCCTTATACGTTTGAAACTGTGTTTTATATAAAATGAAAAGTGTCCCTGTGTGGTGTTTTTTTAAGCTAATGCTAAAATATAAAGAAAACTAAAGTTATATTGCTAATGAAATTTAATTTAAAAAAAAAATGCTATTGATATTGAGCTCGATTCAATACTGCAACATATTGCAATTACAAAATGGCAGGAGAATAATGAATATTTATTACTTTAAATAATAGTACGATCGTTCAAAAAGTGCATGCAATAAATTATGGTAATTAATCGAGTTTATGATAAAACACGCACGAAATTAATGTACGTTAACAAAGGCTTAGCAACTTTAGGAGTCATTCCAAACCGAAACTTTTCAAACAAATAAATATTTTATTACAGGTTTTAGGTATTTCTCAAACCAAAATATGAGTAAAACATAACACCATAGAAGCCAAAGTAATAGAAAAATATTTGTTTTTTCTCAAAAATAAAAACAACGGATATAATATAAGTAAAAGAAAGTGCTCACACATCCACTTTCCTTTACCATAAAAGCCCTCCCTGGATTTACACGGATGGTGTTTTTATAATTTATAACGGATGGAACTGTATTTAAAGAGAAATTTCACAGAATCTTTCGATTTTGACAACAATAGCGATCACTTAACGTCAGGTGATCCGCATGCTCGTTTGCCACCTTCTGCCATAATAAAAAATTATCGCAAAATAATTTTTATTTAAAAATGCTGTAATAGGTAATCTAGCATTTCAAAATAACAGCGCGAAACTATAAAAGATAGAGTTTTTAATAACCCTATATCGCTGTGAATTAGGTTCAAATTATTTACTGTGTTGATTTCTTCTTGACTTAACTGCTTTGACTTGGCGTAGCCAATATGCTAAACGGACCAAAGTTTTTTCAATATTTTTGTAAGTCCACCGGAAGAGGGTGGATCTTTGTGGCGATTCATGGGGCAGGCAGCATCAGTGGACATCTGTTCGTTGTTAAAAATTTAACCTAATGCATTTTTTGACATTAAAACATGATTACAGCGCAGTGCGGCAATGTTAGTTATTATTGGTTCAGTCCAATACACAAACGAAGTTTCAAAGATAGAGCCGCATCAGATATTGCATAAACACCTGGTTCTGCGAAGGAATTACTATAAACTCACAGAATATGTGCCAAACTTGAATTAGAGTTATTGACAGTACATATATTCTGCATTTTGTCTGATAATTAATTAGCTCCATTGTCATTCCCTTTTCCTTCTCATTATCTAGTACCTAGTACATTTTCCCTATAATGATATATTGATGCTATTATAGGTAAATTATAATTCAAATACAAGTACTACATTAGAGCTCCTACATTACATGTCCGTATCTAATCGACAATAGATCGGCATATTAGTCACAAACAGAAGTCATCAATATTAATCACTAATTCATCAATCATTGGCAAAAACATCGGTTGCGTTGTAATGGTAAACAGCCTGGTTCTAGTTAGGCCTTGTCTTGTTTACAGATTATTATTTTAAAAACAATGTTTACACTGTTTAACTCTTCTCCGAAACAATTGACGTTGGTTTTTATGGACCGAATAAGGAGGACCTATAAACCGCAATAATAGAAGACTAGATTATTTAGATTTGATAGAACCTGCATATACAATTACAACGCTGTTACTTTTTTTTCAAGTTATACTTCTTGTGGTGCGGTTGGGGAAAATAATGAGAGTGAATTTTTACGATGACTGACACCTAGAAGCGACATCAACTTCATGGTGATATCATGGCAAAAAATATAAAGTCTTTGACATATATACATTTTATTTTTTAATTCAAAGTTAAGTAAGTACCAGTTACAATGTTTATAATTAAACCGTTATCAATTGCCTTAATGTCTTTTTTCACAAACTAAAATCAGTTTTTTCACTAGAGACACGAGAAGGGAAACTTTAAACCAAGTTGAGGACATTGGCTGATTACTTAGTTAGTAATTTTTGTCATATATATTTGTCGTATTGTACTAGCTGTGCCCCGCGGTTTCATCCGCCCTGCAATTTTACTCAAACGAAATGATATTACCTACTTAACCTTTACTACCGTAACTTCATCATCATCTTACTTCCCTTTTCCCACGTATGGTGGGGGGTCGACATAGTATGGCCGTAGCACAGTTAAATTGATAGAACTTTTTTATTTATTAACCGATTGAGATAAAACAAACACTTAATATTAAGTGAAGCTTATCACAATACATTAGTGAAAACCGAATTCAAATCGGTTAAGCCGTTTCTGAGATTAACGGTAACAAAAGCAAACAGACAAACAGACAAGAATACAAATAATTATTGTTTTGGGTTTTATTTCGTTTATGAAGGCCACCAATAATAGTTTTTCTCAAATATCTTCCTTGTACAGCGTACGTACAGCGA
>JWHW01045494.1:848531-860794 GCA_000931545.1 Papilio glaucus
AATGTGGTCGAAGTCAGTTGCCAATTAATAATATAGAATGTAGAAACATTTCTGGGGATATTATTCAAGATACACTCGTACACCACTCGATTCGTTAATGGTAATATTGAAAATAGCTTTTTGATCTTATAATATTTCATTATGATCCACTTCTCAATGGCATTATGATATAATGTTCGCTCCCAAGTAGCACTTACCCTCATTACGGAGTCTCATAATTTCTGAGCGCGAATGAGTATTATAAAACCAAGTAATTGCTTTGTAAGGGTAGCAAAACATTAGTTGTTTTCTTAATTTTAATATGTGCCTATCACTGTCGCTTGAATGGAGCTTGTACATGTAAAATATGACAAAAAATAAAATAGAAATAAGATTAGTTCAAAAAAAGCGGATAAATTAAATTGCACGGCGGACGAAAGCGCGAGGCTCAGCTAAATACCGTAAATGTACATCCTAATTACACTGTGGTTGGTCATAAAATATGTACCCGATCAAATAAAAGTGGAAAGTATTTGGGGTCGAAATTATTACTAAAGCTAGAATAATCTACCGAGCAATATCACTTCAGACAATAGTTTTGTAAAACGTTTGTACTTGTGTAGTCTTTCAATCCAATAAGGGGTGGGTTATGAGGTCATAAAATTTGTCCTTTTCGTGTAAAAAAATTACAAGTTATGTAGAAAATTTTAGCAATCCTTTGTTTGCACATCAATTTCATAAGTAATAACAAGGTTTAGTCAAATTCTTATACATGAAAAAGTAACTTACACATAAAACTGTTTCCTTTGGGCTATGAAAGTTACATCTCCCAGTTAAGTGAAATGCGAGGTTATCTTTCACTTTCTACTATTATCGTAACAGTATCTAAGAAACATTAGATTATATTTATTTGATATTAAGTCGATATCTTTACTTAGAAAATTTTCATCAATTGTATTGTTATTACGTATTAATACTAATTATATTTTTCGCACGGTCATAAGAAAATAATAAAATAACGGACTTAATGTTTATAATATGTGTTTATATTTAATTACTGTTGTTTACGAAGTGACTGTTCACTGTACCCACACTGAACGATAACGTTTATAACGTCTGACCAATTAAGATTACAAAGGCATCTCGTGCCCTAGCGTCTAGAGAAGGGGTCGGCAACAGGCGGACCGCAGAAGATCGTTAAATATACGTACATATTATTCTGATACAACAAGCCTTACTTTCATACGTTTGTAAGCCCCTTAAGTTTTTTTTTCTGGACCTAAATAAAAAATTTCAACAATATCCGAACCTCGTTCATTTTTTCAACTGTGTTATAGATCTCACTTAAAACTGCCTCCCGGCCCTTGGTCTAAAGTCTAGAGGACATCATATATTTAACTAATATTCAATCTGTATACATAAAACAAAGTACGGCTGTACAGATTTCTTTTTACTGATTTGCCTGCGCCCAGAATAGCAGAATAGCACATGAAAACAGGAAAAATTCAACACATCATACATTAATTCTAGGGGAAACGAATTTGCCGGGTCAGCTAGTTATTTATCTCTGCATAGGCGTGTCGATTGGGTCGGGAAAGTACTAACTCCTCGCAGAATACCTACAAAAAGTAAGTAAACAAGAATTTAAAAGGTTAATAATACCCGTTTGACATATCTTCCAAGTTTGGTCTTACTCCTTATCTCTCTGTACTTAGAGTCGGGTTCATCAGCTTTCTTTCTCTGACATTATTAGCATTGAATTATAAACACGAATTATTTGTTTGTTTGTAACAGTTACACTCTGAAGAGTTTAGGAGCATTTGTAATTTTTGTTTCATCGCTGTTAGAAAAGTTAGCCACGTAAAATATAAGAAATATTTCAACAGTTGTGAAATATTTTTGACCCAAAAATAATGAATATTGACCAAAGTAACGAACATCGCTGTACAATTATTTATATTTCTGTTTATTCTAAGAAAATAAACATAAAGTCAACAACTATTTTCCTTAATACGCAAGGTTAGATGATAACAGGTTAATACCCGTAAGTCAGGTCATTATTTATAAGCGATTTTAAATGCTTTAAAGTGTTTATATTATAGTTCTCCTTCAAGCCTTTAAGTACTCAGTACATACAGTGAGTGTCTAACTATAATTTATAAAAATAAATGTAAGTATAATTGAAAAATTAATTACTTTACCTACAATTGGTAATTAATCTCTAGCATCACATAATATTGAATTAGTTCAATAAATATTTACTATGAAGGGGAATGTGCGAATGAATTTTAATAATCAACCCTAGCAATAAAGTTGCTTTCATTTTGATACATTTTTCGTTTGGCAGGCAAGTCAGTGCAATTTAAATAATTTATTATTCTTTATAATTTTAATTAAGTATACCTATGACCGCTTCGGATCTAAGACCACCAGAAAATTGGACATTATTAAAGATGGCCAATCCTAGTATGTTAAAAATGTACGGTAGAAAGATCTAATTTAAAAATAAAGATATTGTTTATTGGTACAGCACCAAGTAAATGTAAGCCACCTGGAAGGAGCTTAGTGGTCCAACTGTAACTACTAAACTGGCCTGTTCTTAGAGAGGGCCGTGGGCGTCGCTTTTCGCAATTCCACAATAAAGTAATACTAAATACTTAACCCGAATTTTTGTTCGCAGATAATGTTAACAATTTATTTTTCTGTAATTGCTCTGGCTGTAGTGCAAGCAGTAGAAGATAAATGTAACGGTCTTACCATCAATGGATTGATGCACACTAAGGAAGTGTTAAAAACAAATCTAGACAGTCCATATCAATTCAGTATCGACTATACTACAAATACATTGTTCTTCAGCTACACAACACATACCAAAGATGAAAGATTCCAGTTGGCATATTTAAATCTTGAAACTAAAGAGTTTAACGTTGTACCTGGCGTTAAAGATGGATTTGCATCGGCTGTTGACCAAGCCAACGGTAAAGTGTACTTAGGAGCTAAAGGCGGTATATACAATTTTAATCTAAAAACAAAGCAAGCAAATCTATTAGGATCAACTAGTCAAAATATATGGCAAATGTTTTACAAAGATGGACTCTATTACAGTACTTACCCAACAGAAGAAGCCTATTTCTTTAAAGATGGTACATCTAATAGAGTGGCTGAATTAAAGGATACAAAGGCCATGTTGATCGCTCTGGATGGAAACAAAAACATCTACTTTTCAAATTCATCAGGCTTATTTAAATACAACAAATCAAACAAGGAAATTTTGAATTTGGGAGATTATGTCGTTAACGGTATGAACTCGGATGTGAATGGTAAATTATATTTTACATCACCTAACGGTATATTCACAATAAATGATAAACTCAATACTGTAGAGCGTCTCGTTACACTAGACAACGTGTATTCAGCAGCTATAGAAGGAAACGGCAACGTGTTGTGTGGAACTGAAGACGGTATAATAAGATTTAAGAAAACTGATAAATGTAACGTTTAAATGTTTATGGTCAGCTATTATTGAACTAACGACACATTACTGTTCTTAAATATTGTGAAGTATATAAGATAAGTATATAAGTATATAAGAATATTATTATGATCACCTATTTCTTGTAATATATATATATATCAATGTAATAACAATAACATTAAAAAACTGTGTTTAATCTCATCGTTTCGAACAGTTTTAGCAATAAACAAATAAATTGCCATTATTGTGCCATATTGTTTGATATTATATTACATACAATATGATAGATGTATTTTAAATCAATTGAGTTGGACAGAAAAAACAAAAGGTTTGTAAGAAACGGGATTCTTACCACGATTAGCGTTTTTGAGCTCCCGATATTTTGGCACAGTTGCATGCGCCATGGTCACGGGCTGACTGGAGTTATGCGGTAGTTCGAAAAAATGTTATTGGTAGCCGTATCGATCTACCTTTTTTCTAATTCTGCGACCACTACTATTGTTCGATTTCTCACTGCACGCTAAGTCCGCACTGGATATTACCATTTGTTGTCGACAAAACACACTCACTGTGTCCACACTTTTGCGCGAACTCGAAGTCGGCTGCTGTTCCATTTTATTATATTGCCGTATCACTGGATTCCAGGCACTCAACAATTTAAACCCGTCTTCACGATTGAAATTTTTGCACTTAGTAATTTCAATCGCTTCTCTTACCAATCTTTATTTTCGAACTAATGTCTTGCCTTCCCGCCTATTTTGAGTTTTCACTTCTGTTGGCAGTCCTTATATGTTTTTTTATGGAGGAAGGTGGGATCTAGCGGTTCACTTGGCGTTAAGTGACCGTTGTCCGCAAATGTGTCGCAGATGCATTGCCTTCTTTTAATGGCTAGAGAAGGGAATAGACAAGAAAAAATATATTGCCTTTTCTATTCATCCCCTCCCCGTCCAATTGTCTTCACCTTCCCATTAGCTTATTCTACTCATATTATGAAAACATGGTAAGGGGAAGTCGACTGAAATTGGGCCACCGGTACCACTACTCAGACTACACTCACTAATCAGACGAAACGCAGAAGCATACTTCTGCTTCACGCCTGTGTTCTGTGAGAGAAAAATATGTACACGCTTGGCACAAGTTGATTGGTATTGAACCCAAATTGCAACTTGAACGCCAAGCTAGTGAGCTATCGTCGCTTTTTAATATCTTTAAATATTTAAAATTTCAGAAACGGTTTAAACGATTTGGGTGGGGTTTTCACAAATGTATTGTGGTAAGCTTCACTTGACATTTGTTGTTTGTTTTATCTCAATCGGCTTATAAATTAAAAAAAAAAATTTCAATTTAAAGAACCAGGCAGGAGGCCGGCCGTTAAAACTGTAGCCAGAACCTATATAGTATGGACTGCGGTCATAATCAAATGTGATAGTTAAACTGTGCTACGGCCATACTGTGTCGACCCCACATACGCAGGAAAAGGTCAGGGAGATGATGATGAGGTTACGGTAGTATTAAGTAGGTAATATCATTTCGCTTAAGTAAAATTGCAGGGCGGGTGGAAACCGCGGGGCACTGCTAGTATTACAATAAATTGTTTATATTTTGTTCACTGTGCATCTTATCGTCTTGTTTGAGAAAGATGATAATAATTATGACTTCTGCAATCAGTGAGTGGATAACCTTTTGACTTGTTTTTATGTTTGTTCTATAAATGAACGTAATGCGACGACACCGTGAATTGCGTTTTTAATACAGCCTAATTTGGCTGTATTAAAAACGCAATTCACACATTGGTGATAAGGATATCGTGTTTATTTGGGAATGTTTCGAAGAATTTTTCAGAACAATTCCAACCAACGAATTACTCTACTATTTATCGTGATAGAACTTTAAATTCTGTGCATATTCTCCCGTAGGCTGGAATTCCATAACAGGTTAATTGTTGCATACCAGCCTGCCAGTTATAAATGCCTTGAAGAATCATCCTTTACCTACAATGTACCGAAAATGAATACTAGAATTATCTAAGAAAAATGTCAACAGGCTGGAAACATCGTTCGGTCTTTATGGCGATTCGTTATTATTTTACATTATTTCCTTTCTAATATTATTAAAGCCAATGTGATTTTGTTTACTTATTTGTTACGCTTTAACTCTTTAATGACTGAACCGATCACTATGAATGTTTTACACACATAGTCAGGGGAACAAAAAATAGCATAGGGTACGTTTTATCCCGAAAAATAACAGGACAATAAGTTGCCACGGTAATGCCATGTGGTACGAGAATAACATCTCAAGATATAAATTACCATGGCAACGAATGCGTGCGAAGCCACGGGCAACAGCTGGGTGTTTTTAACAAAAAGGAGGTTATCAATTCGTGTGTATGTTTTTTTATGTTTGTTACCTCATAACTCCGCTCCTGCTTGTCGATTGATCCCATTTTTTTTTAGTCAAGATCCGACAGGTAGTTTTTGAGTTATTCTTAATAATGCATAATATGACAACGTTGAATTTTACTTTCTTGGCTTACGTAGGCTAAACTATAGGACTTACATTAAAATGTTGAATGAAATAATTGTAGCCCTTTATATAAGCTAAATAAAAGTCGCGATGATATATATCTATCTTCTATAGTTGTCTCACAATAACCATTTTTATCTTAGGAAACATTAATTAAAACGCACTCGATACTTAGTATGCGATTATTCGTGTTCGGTATGAATCCTTATCCATTTAAATGTCTTCTCCAAAAATAAATATGATTAAGCATTGATTCTTATGTTTAATTGCGTAAAATTATTTTATACTTTTAAGTGCATTTCTTGTTTTTGAATATAGTTTTTTTGAAGTCGGTTTTGTTTTTGTTTAAAAGTTTTTTTATATATTTACTGAGACTATAGCTGTCAAAGCTGCGGACAATTTCATATAAGAGGTTGGCATGAGTTATCAAAAGTAAATGCAATCTACATATGTTCAACATCATTTATTATTGTTTATAAAGATCAACAAAATATTAAAAAGAGATTAATTAACAAAAGAAAATCGTATACACTAAAAATATAACCGAATTAAAATTACACCATTGTTTATTTTATCACCTCAATGATATTTTATATTATATATGTATATGTCATACTCATACAAAACCGGTCAAAAGTGTTCCAAAGACAGTGACAGCACCATTCACACGTGTCAAATGGTGTAAAAAGGATAGCGTAAGTAATAAGAAAAAAAAGGACAGCTGGTGTTTGTCACTTAATAGTAAACACATGGCGTAAGCTATAAAAAAAGCTTCCCAATTGTGACGCTTTCGAGTCTTCATTATTCGACCGAATTGAATATCTGCTACTTTTTGTATTATAATATTATTGCAACCCAGATTATCATTGTAATCAAGAACTTTTTAAATATTTAGTATAACATGTATTTTTAATTTACATTCTTTGAACAGTATCTGTGCATATGAACTGCTAACCACATTTATATTATGATCGTACTTTTTAATTCCCATTAACACGATAGTTACTCCTCAAATAATTATATTTAGGCGTGTGTTATTCAGATGGTTATCGTTCATTTTTCGTTCAGTTACTCTTTTCTAGAAGATTCGGTGTTTTCTTTGCTGTAAGTTTAAATTGTTGTATAACCATATCGAATTGCGTTGTGACACGGAACTTAGCCCGATACTTCTCACAGTGTTGCAGAAAAACGGGGTACATGTATTCTAAGACTGCATGATCTAAAGTAGGAAATAGATGGTGCAGAGTATGATGTCCAAAGAAAGTCATGACTCTGAAGAAGCTTGTGTTGATGTCTCTACGGTCCATGACCGCTTCCACTTCGTGTAGACCCCAGTCACGTGTCACTTCACTAAAAATAGAAAATTATTAATTCGGATAACTGAAGCCTGACATTTTTAATAGGAATAGGCATGCGGGAAGGAAACTCAGATTGACCATCGCTTCCTGTCAATATTCCACTCTTTACGCCGCATTCTGTGAGGTCGTGATATTTATCCGGTCAAACCAGACTATTTTTACATGATCCCGTATTGATACGGGCTCTATCTACTATTGGACAGGTCGCAATTTCAGAATGTACTCGCAAAGCTATCCTATCTAATATTATAATTACCAATGTAAGTTTGTTTGTTTATTACTATTTAACTTCTTAACGACACAGCCGATCATCATAAAATTTTGCATTTACATTGTCAGGGGTATATAAAATAACATAGAGTACCTTATGCGCCGCAAAAAACTTCCTGAGGGATAGAAAAATGAAATCTAATATGTGTTGCTATGGTAATGGCAAACGACAATAACATATTTTGATATTCTCATGACATACACATACCTATAACGAATAACAACTTTCTGAGATTTACATATAATTTCAAGTTTTACGTGAAATCAAGATACAAAAATTTCAAGCGAGGAAGTTAAGAACAGAATGCGTACGACACCGCGGGCAGCAGCTAGTTAAAAATGAAGAATTTGAAATACTTACTCAACTTCATCGCCATCTCGAAAGCAAATGGGATGGTGGTGAGCAGCATTGGATCCAATGTTGAAAAATATAAAACTTCCAGTACATATTATCCACAGCCACATTATGAATGCGTCATAAAAACTGCAACCGCTTATGACCCACATCCAGATCGGTGTTAAGAAACCAAGAACATCGTGCCAGCGGTAATGATTCAGGAAGAAATCTTTACGTAAAAAGTTCAAAATTAACCTGAAACGTTTTAAAAAGAAGATTTAGTTGAAGAAAAAATAAATAAATTTTTACCGGAAAGAAATATAATTTTAATCGGTGTGTTAATTTTATATAAAATCCTAACATTTAAGACTTCAGAAAAGATTTATTTTTAGTTGATATTAATAAGAATAAAATATTATTAATAAGGCGCAGTAAGAATATAAGAAACAGAACCGTGAAAGGATTATATTTTTTCTTTTAAAAATCTGTTAAAAATAACAAGTGGCAAAAAGATGAAAATTTAAATTTGCTATTGCTTTTAGATTTAAAAAAAAAGAATGAAAAAATCTACAACACCCTTACCGTTTAAAGAAATTAACTGGAAAAATAAGACCAAATGTTGCTAGTTCAATGAAAAGAGCAAATTTGCCGTAGAATCGATTCTTCAATGGCAGCCAGAAAACAAACGGCTCGAATCCACTAATTTCCAAATCCATAAGCGTGTTTGGGTAAAGGTGATGAGAAAGTGCGTGTGAGACTCTGAAATCTCTGTAAAATAAAACATAGAATAAATCACTCATCAATATATAAACAAAGAAATGTTACAAATATGAAGTACCTGTAGGACCATAAGCTGAAATTAAATAGGTACATTCTCCAATTCGTCTTCTTATGAATATAATTATGTGCCGCAACAGTTTGCCAAGCTAAACATAATGACGCCGTTAAATATGATGCCATAACCACCCAATAATTCTTAGATATGCATGATATGGCGCAAGATACCAGGAAAGTTACGAATAATCCATCGATAATAATGTCAGCTCTTCTGTGAATATGTTTTGGGGTGTTTTGGAGTTCTGCCCATACCGCTCGTTTTAACGAACGGAAAAATCCATCATCTTTGAAAGTGAATGGAGAGTTTCGTGGTGTTTGTGCCTTTTTAACATAGTATTTTTCAAGTACTTTATTAACAGCTGGATTTAGATGGTGAGATTCGAAAGCTTCTGTTATATCTGTTCCCTGTAAGCCAATCATAAGTGTAAATGATGGAAATACATATTTATTATCAAATATAAAAATATAACAACATACAATTTCATTTAAAAGATCATAAATAAAAAAAAGAATAATGATAATATAATATTATTATTCTTTATTATTTCATATTGTGATGCTTAAAACTTGTCTTGCCCTAAAATAGATAGATATGAAGAAACATGAACTGATATTTTATTATTTTCTTGTCATAAGTAAGTAAATACCTTGGTTAACTCTAGCCACTCCGCGCCTCCCGGATGTATCTGAAGAAAAGGTTCGAAATCGTACAATCCATCGTGTACCCTCCATATACCCTCTGCTCCATCATCCATAGCTTTGCCCGCTAACCATTGCACCGGATCTCTAAGTCCATCGTCTCTGAGCGATGGATACACCAATTGGGGGAAACTAACATGCGTCTTCTTTTCCTCTGCTCGTTTTGTAGCAATGGCCAAATACTCACTATTAGGCGGCATTGCTCGCAACTATTTCCGAATAAGATAGAAGTTGAAGAATTTAGTTGTAAAGTCTCGTAACGAATGGTCGTTTATATAGAGGAGCGTTAGCTTTTATACTTGTGAACCCAACCTTACCTATATCGCGAAAAATATGTTTACATATTATATAACACGAAAGATATCAAATTTATATCATCGGAATTGTTTAAATATTTACACCATTTGACGTAGTAGATATAAGATTTTTTTGACTGCTCTTTTCTGTTTAAATTTATGATGACCAGTTCATGTCCACTGTGCGCTATCCGTAAATAAATTAAATATACTAAGGAGAAAATGTACACATCCATCGTCGATCCCGTGCATACAATGGAGGTTAGTCAACGGTCTTAATTATTGGATTTTCTCCAAGTTTCAAATGAATTACTTGGTTGACCAATAAGAGGGCTTACAATTTAGATGTGGTCGAGCACGTTATACTTTGCTTCAATTTTAATTTAATTGGGATAAATGTAGAGTGTGCTATACACATTAAATTTTGATCTGGCGTACATCAGAGAAGTTATGAATCGATATGCTGATACTAATTGCTTTTCATATTCTATGAAGAGTAAGATATAATTAATGACACGTAATGTTAACTGTCGTCAACACTTCCACTTTACGCAATTTGCAGTTCGCACGTTTATTTCATCGCTGCAACGCATTTTATTCTTAATGTAAACATTTTAAATGCTATCTTTAGCATTACAATATTGTGATTTATTTTTATTTTGTGGTGTATAATGTCGACTTCGAAATCTAACTGGGATGAGATCGCAAATGATCGAGCTAAACAAAAGAAGACTCATGTCAGCTTTCCACAATTAAAATATCCGTCACTCCGAGATTCCGGTATTAGAGATCCAGTGCAATGGCTGCAGGGTAAGGCATTGGATGACGGAGCAGAGGGTCTTTGGCGAATTCACAATAAATTGTATGATGTAACAAGTTTCCTAAAAAAACATCCCGGAGGAGAGGAATGGCTGGAATTAACAAAGGTAAGGTTCCTAATTTTACTTATAGAATATGAAACAAAAAATTCAACGCTATTCCCTCATGGATATATCTTAATATATACTACCTTAGTAGTAAAGGCAATTCAAAATCTCGATCTCGAATGCGAGGTTTATTTGTTTTTGTGAGATAACTAATGTTACCTGCCTGTTAGAATTAGATTCTGAATTTTCAACAAAAAAAAACATAGAAAGACAAAAACATAATTATTTTGCTAAAATTATTAAAAGTAAAAATAGGATATGAAAGCAGTTAATATAGTTATTTTAAAGAAATAATATTTATACATGTGTATTTTACCTGTATAATTTTTTTTATATGCCACATAAATGTGTAATTTATTTATTATTCATATTTCAGGGTACAGATATTACAGAGGCATTTGAATCTCATCATTTAAATCCGGCAACCGAAAAGATTCTTGAAAAATATTACGTAAGAAATGCAAGAACACCGCGTAATTCTCCGTTCACATTTAAAGAGGATGGATTTTATAGAACGTTAAAAAGAGAAGTGTACAAAGAACTACCTAAGATCCCGAAAGATGTTTCAAAAGCAGCCGATATTATAACCGACGGACTATTTATGTCACTTCTATGTAGCTCTGCATTGGCGTGCTGGGTTGTAAACTCTTGGCTGGCTCAACTGTGGTACATAATAGCGTCCACGTGTTTGGCATTACTGACCGTAGCTTGCCATAATTTTATCCATCGCAAAACTAACTGGAGAATGTTTTTATTTAATCTTAGTATGTGGTCCTACAGGTAGGATATAAAGTGAACTTTTTTTAATTAATTGAAATATCCAGTAATGCACTTTGTCCAGTAAGTTACTGGATGTACTGATGACTGTTTTCATCTGCATCTCGTTAATTTGAAAAAGATTTACCTTGTCTATGACTTTTAAAACATTTTTATTATATTATTAAAAATAATTATTTAACAAATTTGTCAATAATATTTTGTTGCGTCTTTCCAGAGATTTTCGAGTGTCTCACGTGCTATCACACCATCTATACACAAACACGCTCATGGATCTTGAAATCAGCTCTCTAGAACCAATCCTGCATTACAATCCCAGGAAGGATAAACCTGTTCATGCTAGACTTGGTTTCATTACAGAATTTTTCATTTTTCCGTTTATTTTCTTAGCAAGTTTTGCTAAAACGTATTTCTTTAATGTTTCATGATATATAATTATCTACCTGAAACTGATTGAAAATTATACATTTTATGCTTCGTAAGCTTGACCCAGTATAACCATAAAAAATATAATTATTTGATACTTCTCAAAAGAAACTATATAATTGGCACTGCATCAAGCATTGATAATTTAAGTTTAAATTTTTATGTGATGTACGAAACGAAATTAAATATTTAATTATCCGCGATCCTGGCACATCTCTCTCGCTTCGCATACAAGCTCTTCGGTTACGGGTAATCGTTATCACCTTTCTTTAGTATGTCACTAATCTGATCTATATAAGTTCTCCTTGGATGTGACGTAACGCTATCCCAAATATTTAATTATATGTAAAGAAAAAA
>JWHW01045494.1:895912-909323 GCA_000931545.1 Papilio glaucus
AATACATCCCAACTGGGATGTATTTTCTTTAGTTCATGTAATTTGTTTACATTTACGTGACCAACAACTAGCTGTCTCTTTTTTGAAGTGAAAACTTATTTAGGCATGCTTGGGGAGTAAGCTGGTGAATGCGCGACGAGAGCCTTACGAAAATACGAAATGATAGGGGTGAACAGTTTCGACGAACTTTTTTTCATTTTTCTCGTATTAAATTTTGAATTTTATTGTTGAGATACAAGGGTTTTTTGTTTATTATTTAACTATGTTTTGAGTTTTCACTTCTGTCGGCAGGTCCAATAACTGCCTATATTTACATTTACATATTTTCATTACGCTATCCTGTTCACACCATTGTCCTAGGAACTCTTTTGACCGGTGATTGCGTATGCGTATCTATAGTATAAAATATAATAGACTTTGCGAATAAACTTTTATAAAAATGCACACAATATGTAAAATGAGCATATCTGATATACTTAAATTGCAGTAGTTATAACAAATCCACATGCAATTTAAGTACCATCACGAACAAAGATATTTGCAGATTATATTATTGAAACGATTTACACGAATCACATTATCTACACGAGTGTACAACTAAGCGATTAACATGTTTGTGTAGCAATTACTATATTCCAGTTAGCGATAAATATTTACATTGTAATAATAATTTGATTGCTGCCATATATAAATAATATTTTCATTCTACTTAATTCAATAACTAGCAATAGGTCTATTTCTACAAAAAACATAAAGTAAACAATATCGTGGGTGTCATTAACTAAGACTAATATCTACCATAATAGCAAGTTAAAGAAACCAGTTGCAGAGATTTTATCGAGTTATTATGAAATAACATAAAAATAAATAAAATCGTTACCGATCCAGGCACATCACATTCGTTATTTCTACATCCGTACATCTATGTATACATGCTCGTGGGTTACGGGTACTCCTTATATCGCCCTTTTAGTAACATCATTAATATGATCGATATAAGATGCCCCTGGCAACACTGCCACTCGTTTCTGCGACGTAGCTTCGTCTTGCTACTCTGTCCTTTTTTATAAGAAACACAAAAGTAGCTATGAATGCGTTGACAGTAGGTAAAGAATAAGTTTGCCAATTTTGAAGATCCGATGATAATAACGGGTTATCTAAGCTAACGGTCATTCTATCAGACAGATATGAAAGACCAATGACAACGATAAAGATAATGCGAAGAAAGTTAACTACTGGAATTGTTCTTCAGGAGACTCCCAGTGGTATTACTAATAATATAAAAAGACGTGTCTTCAAGATATCTTACTCGTACATCACCTTTTTACTAAATAAGCGCATACATATTTTTTTCTTTTGGGATAATAATCAAGAATATGATTATTCTCAGTTTATTTTAACTACAATAATCAAATTGTAGTTTGATATAAACTCTAGATATTAAATATTTTCAACGACTTGCTTTAATTTACAAAGGCATACCTTGCTTTTTTGTTTCTTATCAGGAGACTAGGATTTAGTAAAACATAACTAAGTACAGTTACTAATAAAAATAATGGTTATTTTATATTCTCTTCTTACTTAGTAATAAGAATAAGATTTAGAAATTTCTTACGTTTCAACTCTATCAAACCTAATTGGTCATGAGGTATTTATTATTTAAATTTCTGGTCATTGTCATCAAACCCACTGATGTATAAGCGATAGTAAGCAATGTTTTTCACAACAATTTTTATAAAAATTGTAGAAAGTATAGTTATACAGGTTTTGAAGTGGACTATACCATGTCACGTAGCTTATTAATATAGCTCAATATACAACGAGGAAAATTATATTTTCCTTTTATTAACAATGATGTTCGTCATCGGTATTATTTCAATTTTATCTTTACATGTAAAGAAAAATAATGAATAAAAATACAACTTACACATAACCTCGCTTACATTTCTTATGGTATTGCCTTTTTAAGAATCATAACATTGTCTTAAACACTATTTTTAATCTTTTTAGTTTTACGAATATGTAACATGAAATAATATTAGCTTCCACGTTGTGGCGCACAAAGAAGAGCGCACGTGTTAATGTCACATGCCACTTTATTTATTACAACGATCTATCCTTGAGGTTGAAAGTTATTAACAGGCGAACTCTGCGGTTTTTGATCACGAGGTTCATTTTGATGAGTCGATTCGTACCTCTTTATATTTGTACAAAAACAATTTTTACATTCCGCCCATGTAATGTTGTGCTTGGGGTACTTGTGCTGATCGAATTTCAAGTTCCCTATTTAGTACTACTCTGGCAATCCAGTTTAAGTTATAAGTACCATAGAACTTTGAATATATTTGGTTCCAACGGCAAGGAAAAGGAGGCTGGTAATTTAGAGGTAGGTTAACATACTAACAAAAGTTAACAACAAAAAATACCGTTACCAATTATTGTAGGTAGGTGTAGCTTCTGATCTAATAGGTACAATATTTTTTATAATACTGCGTTCTAAAATTAAACTAGAATTTCTTTTATTTGAATCAAATTATATGTAATTATTATTAAAAAATATATATTAAAACTTACGTATATCCGTCCTTCCATTCAAAATCATCCATTAGAGTCCACGCGAAGTATCCTTGGATATTGCAGCCGTCTTCGTTCATCGCGAGTAGCATTTGATTTATGTAATTATTATAATATAAAACTCGTGCATAATCGTTGAGTCCACCAAAATCGGATACGCCGTTCTCGGTTACAATTATAGGTATTCTTGTGCCGTAATTCTTTGTTATCCAATTAAGAAGTTTACGGAAACCGAGTGGATAGACCTGCAAAAGGTTTTTAAACATTTATTTTATCTTTAAGACACAAATAAGTTAGAACAGAAAAATTACAAGACGTCATTCGACATCAGTGGGGAATGCCCGGCATTGCATTACCGCAAAGACTGTACTTAATAACTGAGATCTTAATTTAATTTATTATAATAGACCAGCTGTTGACGGAAGTTAGGCGTTGCAATAAAAATGCTAAATATTAATGTTAATGGTGTATGATTCCAGGTTAAACGTTTTAATATATTTTTTGACATGCAAAAAACAAGTTGGGGTATTTGTTTTTAAATTAATGCGAATACTACGTTGCTTGGGATCATGTGATGAAGAAAATTAAATCTCAAATTAAGCACAATACTAAAAGTCCTCAAGATACTGTGAACTCATTCCCCATTAGGGCTGAAAAATACTCGAATCGTCAAGAACTATAACTAGAGTTATTTCATTTATCCTAGCTGTTCTGGGTAACATGCCCAAAATATCATAGGCAATTTATGAGTAAGTACATATATACACTGAACACGGTTAATGTGGAAAGCGCTATATAATGTGGAAAATAGTACTATTTCCATGTCCAATTCTGCAATTCATTTGCAACTTATTGATATTGAGAATTTCCATGGAAGACTATAGAAAACGTGCTGGTAACAAAGCGTTACTATATTAATGTTTACTATAGTCATATTTTATTAGAAAACACATATTTAAACTGTTTGAAAACTGATAGAGGCAAATCTATAAATTTAAAAATAAGCATGAAGGATTTGACTTTTTTTAAGACCAGGAATCATCTATATGTTAAAGGGTTCTTAGGGATTCAAAAAATTGCTACTAACCGCCAGCCAATCTGCTCCAGGTTTCGGCCACATTGGATTGTGCTCCATTAGTACACCGGTATCGTGATCCCATGAAGGAACTCGCCAACCTTTCAGCATAGGCATGTCGGACATGAGATATGTTGTGTAGTGATTTAAGCCAAAGAAATCTGAACTACCTCGTAGTAAATCAATCTGCAATATAGAAATTGTAAATAGAACATAGAAATAAATGCAACCAAATAGAACAGAAACTATTCATCGTTTGAATTATTAAGCAGCTGACCTATCAAACCCTACTCTTAAAGCTTTAGACTTGTAATATGTCCGATTACGTTGGCTACCTCCCCAGCGTGAAACACACTACTTCAAGCTGATGTATACACAGAAATAAGGAATTCCTTGACCTTGCTTTTGTGTCTGCTGTTTGACGATATGTCAATCGCATGTCACGTTTGAGCCTAAAAACATAGTGAAAAGCATCGAGTAGACTCCAGGTAGCGAGCAAATGAGATCTAATTGGATTTCTATAAGCAATAATTTGCCTTTCTGTAGCAATAACATCCCTTAAAAACTATATAAAATATAAAGTGTAATAAAAAACGTACCTCGCTGCTGGTAAAATATGGCAAGCGAGATCTCGTGAAGCCCTGTGAGAGGCTTATATTGTTTATACGGTCGCGTACCAGGGGTGGATAATCTCCCTCAGAAGAATATATCGGATGAGCGAAAATTCCGAACTAAAATCGAAATATAAATATATTTTAGCATAAAGTATTAAGGATATTTAAAAACAAGATATATAAAAAGATCCGTTTGGAAGAGATTCCTTCAATCTTTTCAATATAAATTTCGTTAATCGAAACGGACAGGTCGTTCACTTCATAATAACTTGATGAATACCTAGGCATATTTATGCCAATAAACACAAGAAAATCCTACACGCATTTAATAATCAGTAATTTTGAATCACAATCATCACTGCGGATAAACTAATAATAAAATTGAAGTATTTTTGTTAACTTACATGCATTTGTAGATACCTTTCAGCAGCGTCTTGGTCTGATTGTTTCGTTGGATCTTTAGGTTCCGCGTAAAAAGCATCTAGAGTAATTCCGATTTTACCTACAAAACAAAAAATAATTGATGTCATCATACCAAATACTATTATTTCGGTTCATTGTGAACGACGAGAAATCAATCATGTTATATTCTACGAAGAGATAATTTAATAGTTTACAAGATCAAATGTTTAGCAAAAATTTTGTATATTAATAAGTACCCTTCTGATGTGGTCTAAACGATTTGTCATAAAGATGATAAGCTCTGGAGTGAGCCAGCAACATATAATGAGCACACAAATACTCTCCGACGCCGCCAGACATAATAGCGGGCACAAAGTTGTCACTGCCGTATCCCTAGAACAAAGACACTCAGAGTTACTGTCCGCTATTTAAAGTGATTCAGATAAAACAATTATTACTACAGTACAAGTAATTTTAATATTTATAGGTGGGTTTAAACTATGTAGTTCTTAATGTCACTATACACTCTTGACGAAAATGACGGTCAAGAGTGTATAGTGATAACTTCCTCACTTTATATTGGTTAGGTTAAAAAGAGAAAACAATATAAAGCTGTCAAGTTTATTGATCACATAAGTGAAACAAAATCAGCCTAAGGTTATACCGATTAGTAGAAGCAGTATACAGTTCACTAATTCGCAAAAGCATTAAATGATAGAATATTTTTGGAAGTTGAGATTATCACAATTTTGATTTTTGTTTACCTCTTTAAAAGCTTAATAAGATATGTACAATAAATATCTAATGGCATTAAATTGAGAAAAAAAGTACACCAAACAACTGCAGCAACTGCACGGGCAGTCTGCGAACGACTCGCGAACTCCACATTCGCGGCGCATTCGTCAGATGCGGACTCTACTAAAATTGCTCAAATAGTACAAACAAGGCAACTAGAAAACAATTCCGTATTGTCTACATACATTAGCACAATGTTGTTGCGGCTCGTTCATAGTTGACCAGATTTTAATAATGTCCCCAAAAGTTGTAAATGCGACTTTCGCGTAATCCTCAAAATAGTCCACGATCTTTGGATTACTCCAGCCGCCTAAATCCATGAGTGGTGTAGGTAGATCCCAATGGAACAGAGTGACCACAGGAGTTATTTTTTGTTTCAAAAGCTCCTTGAACAATGTGCGGTAGTATTTAACGCCCTCTTTATTTATAACATTATCCGTTCCGTGAGGCAGAATTCTGAAAAGGAAAGAAAATGTAATATCTTATTTTTATCCACTAATAGTGCCATGATCCCTCCTTCTATATGTATTGGCATGATCTTTGTTATCGGTATAACTAAATTAGAATCCATTTTCGTAATTTCCAATCATTTAGTGTCTGAGAGAATTAAAATTACCATGTGTATTTAATATTCCCTAGTCATATGACGTGGCTACTCACTTATTATACAAATATGTATTCACGTGACCTGTAGGGGTTTTTATAGTGTAAGGGAAAGCGAGTAACGGAAAAGGAGTACGCTCTTGAAGGGCCCTAAGTTGGGTTTGGACATACAAATGCAGAAGGATTTCACAAAATAATTGTGTGAGGCGGAAAATTGCGCGAAAATCATACCTTTGGGGAATCCGACCATTATTGTAGTGTGGGTGAAATTGGGAGTTCTGTCATAAAATTGTCGCTAGATTGTCCCAAACAAATAAAACATTCCACACGACGATAAGCAGAAAATTAAAAGGAACACGAAGTTCCTTTGAAAGATAGAGGATCAAGTCAAAGATAAAACCTCGATAATAGAAAAATCGAGTCATTCTTCGTTGAATGGAAGAAGCTAATGATGATTACCGAGCTCCTGCGCATCAATGCGGACTTTATTTCTTACTTATATATATACTTAATACTTTATTTCTTGGCTGTCAAAACCGGCGTACTGTTGTGACCTATTTGAACTTAAATTTCGGTTATCACAATGAAATTATTATTTTTTAAACATATAAATAAACATGATAACTACCTAAAGTCGCAAAATACTGATCAAATATTAAAGTGACTGGTTTAATACAAGCAAAAATAGAGAAACTTGTTTCCTCCCGCCCAAGTTCCATATAAGATTTATACAATCGAAGGGGAGGACGGAATCCATCTTGTGCCGAGAACCGATAAATTTTGTGCCGTAAAAATAAACCCATAGATATATAAGAAGGTTGTTACCTACAGTGCCATGTCTATGTCCAATTTTACATCTAAGTAGATACAGTGTAACCAGTGAAGGTTTTATGGTTACCTAATTTTACCTTTTTTGGGTATGACTTTTATTATGTTTTACTTTTTATTATGCTGATGATAAACATAAGCGCATTGTAAGTCTCATTCAATGTGTATTCTATTGGAAAAAGATCACAATCACAGATAGTTTGCAGGAATGTTGATCCTTGCTTGTTTGGCTGGTATGCCTCTAACTTTGGAAATCCCACAGCAAAACCCGGACTTCACGTACGAGCGGAAATTCCAGGCATGCACTATATAATGTCGTTGGCTTGACCGATGAGATTGTGTTGTACATATCGCCTATTATATAATTTCTTTCGTTCTTTCATCGGGATATGGAAAATTAAATAAGTGTTTAATATATTATACAATTATATAACAAAGTATATTTACCTAGGCCAAGATATCGACATTCTGTAATACTTCACGCCGAGTGATTTCACAAGATTAATATCTGTTTTATATTTGTGATAAGAATCAGTGGCCACGTCTCCGTTCGATCCGTCTACCGTGAAATTCGGATGCTTGTGTAAATACGTATCCCACATGCTCTCGCCTTTTTCTGCGAACAGATTAAACATTTAAGTAAATAAATAATAACTCACTCCCGTACATCAGAAAGCCAGACTGAGATTATGGACTTGTATTTGCCACATACCAACTACCAATACTTAGCAGTATGTTGGATTTTTTTTTATATCACAAGGGGGAAAACGATCTGTGGCTCGCTTAGTATTAGGTGATCATCGACACCCACGAACATCTGCTAAACCAGAAAAAGTACTATCGAGGCAAAAAACATATTTATTTTAATTAAGCGTGGGTTTCCCCTAGCGTATAAACTTGTCGCGATACAAGATTTCTCTCTATCTTTCTCTCTGAAAAAACTGAGATAACAATATGTTTTATGTTAATATTTTTGGTAGTGTAACCCCACGGTAATATACAGTCTAGAAATTATGAAGTGGTTGAGTATTTTATAATTTGCTGTGCCCGACTAATAAAATTTGGTGCCGTTAACTTGTGCCATTCATCCGACTATAAATATATCCACGTGACTCGGTTTGTATTCATAGTTCTGATCAGTACTGATCTATCGTTTTGATAAGAAAACAAACAAATCCCATATCATCAGTGTCCTCGGTTGGTATTAAAATAAATTTGGCAAAATGTTCTACCAATTTTAAACTATAAGTGTTTAATTATGTAGGTATGGTAGACATAGATAGTGGATTTAATGATGTAATGTCACAATTAATTAAAAAAAAATTCGGTGGAAGAAAAGTAATACATGAAAAATAAGTAGGACCATCTTAAATTATCGTTAGATTAATACGTTACATATTTTTTCTGGATGTTAGAGGTTTGATAAACTTTATATTAAGTTTATTGATATATTCATTGCCATATTTAAATAATGAGAAATTAATATTTATGAATCCTAAGATTGTATTTTATGCAAATGTCTCTACATTAAAGCTCTTGTTTATAATATTATGAAATATGTTAATTCCGCGTACCTTTGATACAAAACTCAAAATTTATGGATCTTTAAAGGAAATTTATTAACGTAAATTGTCCTGTATCCGGTATACGAATATCGATTTATTATGAAATTTAATTAACTGTATACGATAAATATATACCCTTTTATCTGAAGCCTGCGACAATTGGGATCGAAGTCGGTACCTCGTGTATGGAAGCAAGAGCCTCGTAAATAAAAAGGTATTAGCGGTTGACGAGTAAGATAAAAATCTACAATAAGCTGTCAATTGTTTTAATTGAAACAACTTAGAAAGAAATAGCAATCGGTATTTGATATCTCATGTTAGTCTCGTTTATGTGATATGTGGCCCGTGCATTACGTTTCGAAAACCGGAAATTATCGGTTGAAGCTAAAAAGAATCGATAATCAAACCGAATGATCGAAGTTTGATCTGCCATTGACCTCTTTAGCTCTACTTAGTAAAACAATGTATACTAATGTATAATGTTTATCTACTACATTATTTTACGATGGTTGCAAAAATGTTATCAGCAAACAGGTTCGCGGTGTCTATTGCAGGAATATTTATGAGGTGAAATAAAAATAAAATTGTGTTTCAAAATTTATAACAAAATATTTATATTCGTTTAAATATCGCGTGTCTTTGGGGGTTCGAATCCAAAAGCGTACCCGTAAAAGTCGAGCATGTATGCGTAGATGTATGAATCTAGAAAAATTGCGAGAGGTTTGCTTAGACCTTGTAAAATGGAAACCAGTATTATATACGAACCCTTTCGGATTATGCGTTTAATTTATCTTCTGTCACAGCAAGATGGAATTTTTGTAAACGAAGGTTTTTACGTTATAATCTGTAATTTTTAAATTGTTTCGCAAAACTACTTTCTCTTACATCACTCATAAAAAGTGCAACGGTCGCCATGTATAATGAATGACGTTTGTTTGTTTACAAAAATTCTATTTTGCTATGAAACAAGGTATACATACATGTGTTTTTAATGGTCTAACTATTGTTGTTAATATAAGATTAGAGTTTGAGCTCACCTCCTATATTCCATGCTCCTTCAATTTGAAATGCGGCCGTCGCCACGCCAAACATAAAGTCTTCGGGGAAGGAATAGTTGCTCAGCCCAGAGCCGTCGACATACCCGCTCACTCCCTGTGCCCACACCAGGCAGCAAAGGCTATTCACAATTTAATAAAAAATAATTACAATTTTACTCCTTAAGTTTTGAAAAAGATTTTCGAAAATAGACTACATATTTTTAAATAATTATATTGCTACTATATTTTTTTACATATTTTCGTATAAATTTAGTTAATCGAAAATTTTAAGTCTTTCTATATATTTTTATATGTTTGGTTAAAAGGAATCAATAGCCAAAAATCATATAAAAACACACACTTCTATCTATTTATATTTTCACTAAATTAAGAAAAGTAAAAAACTCTACAAAGATCATTATTGAAAATTACTACAAAATTCAAAAATTCTTGTGACACTTGACACATTGTACGTTACTAGTATTAACACGAAAATTTTATTAGAAAACAATTAACCTGAGGCTGGTAGCCAAACGAGCAGTGCTCCGGGCGACTCCGCGCGAGCTCCGCATTGTTCAAACTAAACTTTACTTCACATGTTGTCATTAATACAATCTTTAACTACGGAACAACCTTCTGGGGATTTCCTTAGAGAAAGATATAAATATGATTATAATGAATTCCATAACTGACCACACGAGTGACAACCTCATGTGTTAATGTGAGAAGGTTAATCACTTGACATAATATTTGCTACTTTTATTTTAAATTTGTAATTTTGAATCACTATTTAAGTGGTTTCGATTTACAATACTGATATTATTGTATTCATTTAATACAACAAAACTTGTTTGGTAACATTCAGGCTCTAGACATTATTAAAATCCAATACAGATTTCTGTTTATATACTTTTAAGTTATATACATATGTATGTAAGTAACGACAGTCGAATGGTTGAATGTCTACCTCCAAATTAGTATTCCAAGAATCGAATCAAATAAAGCAAATAATATTATGAGATTAGCTCTTTCGACTTTAGAATCTATAAATAAGCAACGTTTTAAAATTACTAATAAAAATCGGTCATTAGAATTCGATAATAGAAAATTTATTTTACAATCGAATTGAGTATTTAACCATGACTTAATTTGGACTAAGTTGTGTCCGATAAAATATTTTTTCGACTGGGTTTACCAATGGAACGTCGTCCTATTCCAGCTCGACTGGTGGTGAAACTTGACCGTAAGCGACTTCCTTGGGTGGTGCTAATCGAGTAAAATTAAACAGTGAAAGAGCCACGCAACATCTTCAATGGTGCACGACTGGTTCACATCGAACTACCTACAACTTTCTACGAACCCGGTTTGATGAAATAGAAATGTTTTTCTACGTTTCACCAGGTTAATGAGATGACCGGACTCCAAATATCACTCTGATATTTTAATTAACGACTATTTAAATTTAATTAATATATTTCTCTGTTATATTTTTTCTGTGCTGATATGAAATGCAAAGCTGATTTTATTTTATCGATAGAGGATAGCAGTGTTGTGGATAAAGGGTTGCGAAATATAAAAGTACGAAACCCCCGAGCGGATGTGTGTGACACGCCCTCACGAATATATCAAATAGAGGCGTTGAAGAAATAATTTATTTTCAAATTTTCGCAACCCATGAAAATTGACAATGACATATTTCGTGGTAAATGTGAATCTGACAAAAATATTTGAAGATAAATCAGTACTGACAAATATTTATTCTTGCTCCGTTAACCAGATCTTTTAAAACAATATAAGTAACTGATTTTTGCTGCTGTAATATTAAATTCTTTTTTAAAATTTATATTAATATATTATGACACTTCAATCGCATATTTTATGAATTTTATAGCGAACGTTCCCACCGTGAACTGTTCGCTTCGCATGGAACGATGGGAATATTGTATTGTTCATATCAAAGGATATATTTAAAATTAATTATATTTATTTCGTTTAACAACCGATGATTTCAAAAATTTGATAACTCAATATTTTCCTTTATTTTATATATGTTAAATAATTAAAAAATAGTTCTATTTTGTGACGCCTAATCATTCTTTGATAGCAATAAATTTCTCTACGATATATGGGCACTAGTGCACCAAAATTCTACGTAAAAAGTGACCACCATAAATACTAAAGATACAAAAATCGTGAGTAGTTTAACATAAGTTTAAATGATGGATGCATGTTTAAATAAAATAAGACACAAAAGAGAAAATACAAAATAAATGACGTACAAATTTTACGTAACTGCGGCTTATACACACGAGTGCCGGCCTGGAGTACGTATTTAAAGCTGCATACTTTTTACGCGATGTTGAATATAACTGAAATTTTATTTTTATAAAGCATGCGTGAAAGGGTTGTGACAAAAAATATAGATAAAAAAATGATGTTCGGTTGTCTAAACCGCAAATTTAAAGCTCGTTACCCATCGTTTTGATTTTTTTCCACAACGTTGTGTTCATATACGAGAATATTTTTATGAATTCCTCTTATCCCGAGAATAAACTGTACTCGAGGGATAGGAAAAATACATAAAAAGCTTTTATGTACTTTCCCTATTCATAACATGTAACAATACCATGGCAACCAATATTGTTGATTTATAACATTGGTATATGTTAAGATATGACAATGACAAACATTTGATTCGATGTTATATATACGAGGAATAAAATTACAAAAATCCTAGCAAGGAAAATAAGGCGTGCAAAGCCGCTGGCAATAGCTAGTAGGTACATCATCTTAAACTAGTGCGTACCATCTTTAGACCACGTCACCACTTAATATCGGGTGGGATTGTGGTCAAGCGCTAGTTTATTCTTTATAAAAAATAAACATAAATATAATATTTTTATTTTAAAAACGGAAGTTTAAAACCAGTAACCGCTATATTAAAATACAAACGCAAAGTATGTACTGCAATATTTTTTTAACCAGTCGGTAACATACACTTGTGTTTAGCCTATTTTCTAAACAAATATACTATATAAAATACTCGTATATCATTTCTCCTCCAGTGCGATTGAGCAGACTTCGCCATGTTCATAAAACCATCGATAAGGTAGTTCGCGTATGACCAACCTTGACGCTTGTAAATACGTAACATCCGAGGAGTCGTCGGTATGTATTAGAACAGGAATTGATAAGTAGTCTCTGGTTTGAAACTGACAACCCACTAAATCAGATATTTGTCTATTTAGCTTTGGACAGAATACAGAAGATTCTGACTTCTTCTTCTTCTTCTTCTATATTATGGATGAAACAGAAATGACTGATAAATCAACGCACAGGCCAAACTACTAAGCCTACAATTGAAAATTTGCAATGAGATTTCTGTAATGACGTAGGCGAGCACTAGATTGTTTTTCTAAATCCATCCCCAAGGTCTAAAGTAGGAAATTAAACTATGTTTGAAGAAACTACCCGGACGAAGCCAGGGCGAGTCGCTAGTTATAATTATAAATATAAATAAAGACAATTTACAATAGGATATCGAAAAAGATTTAATCATTTTTAACGATAGAATTTAAAAACAAATTGAATTGTACGCCTAAAAATATGACGACCGTTTAATATTTATGGGCGAATAAATTTCGAAGACGAAAGCATTATAAATTCCGATCCAGCACTTTAACACGATCGACTTGCAGATAAGACTTAAATCTGCAGTGATTTGCATCATCTACCGATCTAATTTATATTTGACGTGATATTTTCAAATTTCGAAAATTATAATTTCCTTGTAACTGTCAAGTTCACCGCTGAAAAATCAATATAAGTTAATTAACTAATAAACAAACCATTGTGACGTGAGTAGAATTGAGGGTCAGGTTAGAAAACAGGCACCCGGAGATTATTCATTTATTATAA
>JWHW01045494.1:910072-921833 GCA_000931545.1 Papilio glaucus
AGGATTCAAATAAGCTACTTTGATTTAAGCAAAATAATTAGGGTTCCGCGCAAAAAGTTAAAAACCCTCGAAGTTGTGGACAAAATTACGCGTCGCCGTATCGAAAGGGCCGCCCCACACCTGCGATGTGACAAAGGTTGCTTTAAAGCAGTTTAATAAAAAAAATACTGGCTTACTTTATTGAAGTGTGAATTTCTTAGCCGCGTTAAATCTTATAGGTTCGCGAGATCGACATGCGCATCCTGCGTCAGCGACAGCGTCATCAACATGCTTATCTTCTTATATCTATACAATGAATAAAATTGACTCTGACATTTTCATACATTGACACTCACGCCCGTAACCCAGAGCGGTAGGCAGAGATAACGGATTTCCATTTAACGCGATCCTGGCACACCTATCTTGCTTCATTTACATCCATACATCTACGCATACATGCTTGTCGGTTACGGGTACTCCTTATATCGCCCTTCCTTAGTATGTCACTAATCTGATGTACTCAGAATTGTCATCATTTCATGTTGAATGTCATTATAAAATAGACCATACCTTAATATTATTAAATGGTTTCGTAGTTATACGCTTCGCCATAAAAACATCGTGCTAGTCAGAAGTACCTGCTAAAACGTTTTAGTCTTTACACGACCAATTATGTGTGAAGAGTTTGGTTTTCTCTTAGGTTTTTAAGAAGTATTATAGTTTAATATAATAACTCCTTATTTTTGTCAGATTGTTAATGTCCTCTCTCTCCTTAAAAAAAGTCTCCTTATCCCTAATATGATTAGATTATTAGATAATAGATTGATATCTATCGAATTATCCCAATATAGTAATCGTCATTATAGCTTTTTAATTATTTGGAAAACATAACAATTATCAACCTGTCGCAAGGAAACTTCCGATTTAATTCCGCTCATATATAAATCTCATAAAACAAGCGCTGATTAGGTCCAAGGCTAGGCAATATGCGCCGTTCATTTCTCGGAAACAAGCTTACCAGGAAGCAACGCACATGGGCGAGTGCAACACACGTCATTTATCACGATCGAGACACATACTACAAGCCCAGATACATATCTAATATTCAGATAAAGGGTTTAAAATGAGAAACAAACATTTTACTTTGAAAATGCGAATATTGAGATATAAACTACATTAATTCAAATTATATTAATTGTATTTCTTTTAGATTATCAAGTACTTCTTTTAGATTATCAATCCATTGAGAGTATCACACATTTACGTTTTGGTGTATAGTTTTTTTTCCCCAAAAAAAGAGCCAGGTAACTCTAACAATGTAACTTACACCAAAGTGTAACAGATCAAACTTCATAGATTATTTCTTAAGTATCAATATTTGAAAGCGGGAAAGCAAGATGAGTTATTTTTACCTGGAGTTCAGGAAATATATTATTAAATCACAACAATTCCGGAAATACTAAACAATCAATCGAGAAACTGTTATTGAATACTTCAAGAACTTTACAATGAAACGGATATCCTCAATAAACTTTTAGTTATAAGTTATAAATCTATTCCGTTATTTATTACATACGCTTGGAACTTTCTATAATGACGTATACTTTCAGTAGTTATTTCTTTGCTCTATAAATTTCATTGTGTGCATCATAAATCCTAAACTTCTAACCTAACAAGATGCAAAAAAATTACGTATTATAAGTTTGTTTTACACAACAAATTTTGTGTCAAACAAAACTTAATTTGAGAATATTTATTGTTAATAATTCGTTACGTATTGTGTTGTGCGTTATTTTCCAAAATCATGATCCTTAACGGCCGTGGAAAGCTTCAGCAGAGTTACAGATACATCGCGAATCAGTTTTTGTAGGGAGAAGGGATGGAACGGGGATGGAGCCTGTGGTACCTCACCACGAAGCATGAAAGTTATACTACCTCCACTTTACACCTGCACGACGCAGTGGTGTTGATACGTAGGTCGTAGGTTCAATGTTTCATTTGATATTTTAAGTTTGTTTTTTATTGTTAAATTACTTTAAAAGCTTTTGGAATTATTAATAAATGATAAAGGAAATGGTGTGTACGGTTATTCCACAGCATATTAAACAGACGAGCGGCCATTATCCGCGGACCTCAGTCTTCCGGACAACATCCGAGGCTTTGATAAACACGACCTATATTCCAAGCCCTTCATATTACAGAGATGAGAAATATTTTTTAAATTACGGTAAATTAGATTTTCTCAGTTATTTACGTCGTGTAAACATTTTTCTTTTGTCCGTTTTATGTTTTAATTTCTTAACAACGTTGAAGTAGAAACATGAGTTGAACAACCAATAGAGTTAACAATTGGCTTAGCCTGACTACATGAAATAATGTTAGGAAGTAGAAGTAAAAAAATATCTTTAAATATAAGTTTTACCTTACGTGAATATCTTAATAAATAAAACATTGGCAGTCATTGAGGACTCACGTTAGAAGTGAAAACAACAACAACGACAACAAGCACTCCCCCATCCCCTCCGAAATATTACTCGTCTTAAATTAATGTATCTATTAACGCATATAGTATAGTATACTAGCGGACCCGGCAAACTTCGTTCTGCTTTACAATTTATTTATATTGTGTTACCTTATTATCTGTATTAATTTATGGATGGGCTATACCCGGGTCGATCCCTTTATTGAATGTACATTGAGATGTTTTTCGCGTTAATTCTTATTCGGCGATAACTCCTAAGATAATTATATAAATTATATGGTATAAAACATATATGAAGTTAGAATGGGTATCGTAAGCTATACTTAAAGGATAGATATATGTCATCACGGACTTTTATGTACAAGTTGTTTTTAAGATATACAATTACATAATATATTATTTTGAAATATCGCGTAAAGTTTACCCAGCGTCTGCAATGTAAGCGCTAAAAATATGTTTTACGACATCACATTACAAATCTTCAAAATTGTATTTTTTTTCTCTAGTATAATATGTATATTAAGCTTTCTCTTAAATTACTATGTCTTTAGGTGAAATCCGTTACGTAGTTTGAAACATCTAGGGGAACAGACAGCGGAAGCGACTTTGTTTTATACTACGTAAAAATTGAACAGTAAGGCACATGCCTTACTGTTCACTTTTTAAGTTTTAAGTACATACTTAATGGGTAAAAAAGCTGTACAATGACAAGTAGACTCTATCGAATGGCGCCAAAGAATGAAAGTATTTACAAGGGTATATTGTAAACTGTATGTACTTGTAACTACACAGAAAGCCATGGCTTGACTTCATAAAAATCGTATAGCTTTTGGGTTTAATTACCGAATGTCCGTGAAAGCTCACTCATCAGAGCTTAAGCGAAAAGGGGGCGAGTCCGCATGCGTCGAATGGCCTTACCCTATCAGAACATTCAGTGCTGAGGGAGATACAGTGGTGGTGCGACGTCCCACCTCCGCAAAACGGAGAGATTTCGCGATCGCAACGAAAGTCGGAACCGGGCTTTATTCTAGTTCCCCAAGACAACTGTGACTTTATGCAAATAATTCTTGAAAGAAATAACCTTGATAGTGATGTGGATGATTTTTTTAATTGTATTTCTCATTTAAATATATAACTTATGAAGAAGATTAAACAATTAAACACTTTGTAAAAGTTAGCGCTGCCTACTGTACTTTTATCTTCTGCAATATTTAAACTAGGTTCAAAAAGTGATTAACATTATTCTGTGAAGAAATTCAATCTTCGTTAATATCAGTTTACCCTATTCTTAGTCATAAATTTAAAAATATATATTTTAATGATGACATGAATAAAGTTTGCATTCGGAAGTAAGTAAATATTACAGAGTAAATTAATATGCTGTACCATTTGTTATTAAAAAGTCTATTAATGTTTTTTTATTCTCGTAACGATATAGTATATGGTAGATAGATAATTTAAGTTTTATATTGATTTTTTTTTTCAATTCTTTTGGAATATACGCTTAGCTATTTAAGCCACAAGAAGGGTAGGAATAATTGAATTGAAAATTCTTAAAATTCTTTTCTGAGTCTCATTTTAATTTATTGTTGCATGTTGTATTTTACAAAAAGCCCGTATATCCCGTACGTCTACGTTTTAAACATAACTAATGTAGTACCTGTCCTTATTTTTGATGGAAGACTTTATAACCAGTTTCAATGATCTGCAACAATCTGTTCTGTTAACTGAATCTCTATGATGTGAAGTAATCATTAATTTACGTAACTAAACGCGAAATCAAAGATTAATTATAAAATACAAGTCCATCTTTTGATGTGTTGTGTCAAGATAAATCTACAAATCAAACATTCTCATCAATCGCACAAATCGTATCTTACGTCATTCATATTACGTATTTCAAATCTTTATCTCATCTCTTATCTACTATCAAATGTATAAACTATGACCGTCTTCTGCATAGTGGTAAACTTGTTATTTATGATTCCATATATAATATTAAAATACTTACATTACATTTTCCGATTCGAGGTCTTTTGCACGCGAATCGCAGTTCAGTGGCGGTGTGGACGATCGTGTCGCTACAACCTATTGTAAATTGTTCCAAAATTCGAGTTACTAATTCTTGAAACGTCACTTTATTTTTATTAAAAAGAGTTGAACTAACAACAAGTCATATTAAGGACATGTCAATTTAAAAACAAACTACAATCAATAGTAATTGATATCATATTTTTTACTAGTATGCCCCTGACGTTATACACGAATTAGAAGTAAAAGAATAATTGTTTTATATTTGGGTATAGTTTTAGGTACCAAATATGGCACGTACAGGACGAGTGTTTTAGGGTAGTACATTAATCACCGACCGAAACCTGAACTGTTTGATAAATTACAATAATCCGACGGTCGTCTGAAAGAAATTGCTTTTGGTAAAAGTCATTAGCACTACTTTTAAATTCGCGTCCCTTTGTAGATTAAATTAAGCGTAATCTAAATTCATGGACAGGGATTTTTGACATGTAAACAGTTAAAACTCTTAAGTACTTAGTTATAAAATGGACAAAATGTTATATGTATGAGATGAGACAGATTACGAGCCGTACCATGAAGTTTAATAATTCCATGTGGTCTGATTAAAATAACTGTCAAATAAGTTACAATTATATACTCGTAATAATAAAATTACACTTTATTATTTTATCTTTAAATTATCATTATCATATATGTTTTACACTAGTGTGTAAATAGTACAAATTAGTGTGTAAATAGTGTAAATTAGTATTTAATCTCTACTTTCATGGCAAAAAAACAATTATGTTACACATAATTTAGCGAGAAGTACTGTTAGCATTAACGTGTCGTAAAACGTATAAATATTTGCAACTTAAAATCATTTAACATATCCATAATATTTTTAATTCAATAAAAAGGAACCGACTAATCGCATTTCGTTTTGTAAAAGCTAACTTCAAAATCGCTTTACGGATAATAATCTTATCTTACCGATAATAGTTAACGTTCGCCAAACTTAGTTCTTAGTTTTCGAATTTAACAATCAAATATTTTCAATATCAGGTACTGTATTAGTATAGTTAGAGAGATTGTAGGCGTGGTAGAAATGTTAATATAATTTTAGTGGCCATTCAACCTAACCGTTTCTCTTCACCTTTTCCTTATTCACTCCTTGACTAGGCTAGCAATGTATCCATAACTCTTCATAGTTGCGAATGTCGATGGATAGCAGTATTTCATTTCTTACGTATCTTCAAACACATCTTTTTTAACCAATTAGCTCGATTGCCTCTTTCAACTATAATACCTGAGGTAGCACTGGTATATGGGATCATCTAAAACTATGTGACTTTTGCAAAAAAAAACCTACTGGTAGATAGAAATAGAGAGCAAGATAATAACGGTAAACATGTGGTATAATTTCTTATTTACCTTTCACGTTGTTGACAGCAATACCAAACGTTGTTTTTTTATGTCAGGAAATGCCTACGCATATCCGCCCTTTCGGGAGCAAGAGCTGATTATGACAACATGCGCGGGTGGAACATCTTAAAATGTTGGTGGAGCTACGGAAAAGCTCTCGGATACATTCACCTGTGATCAAACGTTTTCCACTTTAATTCTGGAGATAACTTACGATTTCATTTTTTTTTTAGTTATAAAAAGATCCTCAAAGAAAAAGCACTCGTAAAAATGAAATATGATACAAACAAGATCCTAGAATGACAAATTACATTTGAAGTACAAAATGTTATAATTTTATAAGTCTGTTGTAAAGATAATGGAATTAAAGTAATATGTACATGAATATTACACAGAATGTCTATATTTCATCTTAATACTTGATGCAAGAAGATCTTGCTAGTTAATGTTTACGCCCCATGTTTATGTATAGAGCAGGAAACATGGATCGATGAAAACACATCCAAACAACTATACTAAATTACAAATATTATTTATGCTGCCACTTCATTCCCGACCGGAACCCAACTCAGTATTATACCCAAGAAAAACAATATGTTAAACTTTCGACATTCGTATTACGATCTTAAATCTTCGTAAATTGGATTACACAAATTGTATAACAAACTACTGTTTTATTTCTCAATGCACCAATAGTGACATTTAGGTAGCTGACTGTCGTGTGTTAACAAGTCCAAGATTCAACTAATATTTATATAGGAGGAGTTATAACGTATCGGGTTCATTATTCTTTGGTTGGTTGGTTCTTTGGCATTACTCTTATAGTTCGGAGAGATCTTCATATTCATGAACTTCTTTGTAATTAAAACTGTCAATAGAAATATGCATTTCCTTTGTGATTTTAATTAAATTTATAGATCTTATAACTACTTGACATATGTGTATATCATAGCTAATGTATGTTATTTCGTTCGATTCTTCTATCATGCCATAAAATGCAAACTTCAAACTTTTAAGACGAATTTGCAATTTTATTGCAATTTTTTTATTAACCAATTAAATTTTCAACTTGCATAAATGAAGCTAATTTCATCAAGTTTTATGACTTTCACTTTTAAATTCATGATAACTTCGCTCCAAAATCTCTAAGCATAAGCCCACTTAACTAGGGTGTGAGGGCTTAGACTTTGATCGTTATTTTAGGTCTTGTCTAATTGTTAAATTACAATTATAATTAGTGATATTTTTTTTTCAAACAAAGACTTTCTTTTACACGAGTCATATTTACCTATAAATATTCTGCGTGTTCCTCTGTCAAACAAAGAATGTTTAAGAAGTGTATAACCAATGTTCAAGAAAGTTTGCAAAGCTGTGACAGAGTAAAAAGGGAGTTAGTTTTGAATTTAAAACACATAAATACTGCTATTTTTATTAGTATTATTATTTAGTCACATATCATTATTTATTATAAAATAAATAATGATATGTGACTAAATAATTAACTACATAAGTAAAATGAAAAAAAAAATGTTACATAGGGTCGGTTAAACAAGCGTAAAAAATACTAAATCTGCAATTTCATATAATAAGTGGTGTAAAAAATCAATGCTGGAGAATAAAAAAATATGTACCAGTATAATGCGAGAAATAATTTAAAATAGAAATTTCAAACCACAATTGAAAATCATGTTTTAGTAGTGTAAGCAGGTAGAATATATGATTGCGAAATCAAAGGACTGAAAAAGTTTATGATGCAAAAGTAAGTAACAGTATCGATAGGGAACGACCTAGTCTAACATGTATTGAGCTGGTTGACGGTGTACTAAAGTGAGTACATATTATAAGTGTCGGTATTCAAGAAGCAAGCATGCGTAAACTTATGTATTCATGTGTAAGAAGGGAGAATGGTTTTACGGGGCGGTGAAATGAAAATCGTTGGTATCTGATAACTCGCTTGCTTCTATTATATTAGAAACTTGTTTATTATAAAACATCAATAATTGCGAACAGAGGTGATTTTTAACCGACCACAAAAAGGAGGAGGTTCTCAATTCGATTGGTATTTACTGGTATTTTACTGTATGTACAACGATTACACTGATATTTATGACCCGATTTCAATGATTCTTTTTTGTTCGATAGCTAGTGCTCGCCATGTGGTCCCATTTTTTTTTTAGTCAAGATCCGACTAGTAGTTTTTGAGTTATTCTTAATAATGCGTTATATGACAAAGTTGAGTTTTACTTTCTTATCTTACGTAGGCTACACTATATGAAAATGATGTATGAAATATTAATATAATATTAAATAGATAATAATAGATAAACAACTATTATCTAGTTGATAAAACTAGAACAATGAAGTAGATAATGTCTTTGATTTCAACAACAACTATATCCTTCTTTATGTTAATATAATAAACTTAACGGTATTTTAGAGTTGCCCTATGACTAATAAACGAGACATTTAATTGTGTGCCTTCTTTAGAATCTTTAATATTACATAAATACTCATAAGATAGAGGTTCGGATATAGTGTCAACGATATGCTCTCTGTCGCCATATCGTTGACACTATATCACAATGAAATTGAAAAACATCTGTGTATACAATTATTTCCAAAACTCTTAACCACCTTTTGTATTGAAGACGAAATCTTATTTACATACACAGCGAGGACAGTGTCATAAAGATTGAACGATACTCGAAATGGCCTTCACAACAAAGAACTATATTTTACTAGGAAATGGTTCTATTAAAACACATAATTTTTCTTCTTCAAAGTTAGAGCGATAATTTCGTTAACAAAATATTACATATTTGAATTTAGATATCATTAATAACGAATTGATACTTTCATGGTTCCCCGTAAGGTCTGCCATTTATACTCGTATCTCGAATGCTGCAATTTATTGCCAACATTTATCATTTCATCGTGCCTTTCTCCACGTATGTTATGCGAATATAACTTGCTACTCGAGTCTCTAATATATCCATAAGTAATAACATATGGTTGATATCGTAAACGTGAACGGTAATACGCTTCACAGACGGTCTTAAGTATCAGAACTGAAACTATTCTCGAGGATTTCATCGATATTTTGCAGTTGAGTTCGTAGCCAACGAAAATGATTACCTTTTTATAGCGGTTAGAAGTTAAATAAAAAAAAAAACAAGCGGGACAGTTACCACAGAAATAAAATAAAAATGACCAGCATCCAATTGATTGATATAACAGACGTCATCCATTGGGTCGAACACTATACCCTGACCACAGATCACTAAAACTAAAACGAATGTAGTTCTCGGCTAAAATTTTATCGAAACTTAATCATATTGAGGGCTTACAACGCTTGAGAACAACAATAAGATGTGTGATTTATTGCAGAAGATAGAAGAATGTTACAATCATGTAAAGTAAAACGTCAAGATAGCATCTTGTGTAAATTAGCAGTAAGATATCGATAAGAAATAACTAAATTATGTGTGAGTGACTGTCAGTGAAGCATATCGTGTGATGGTGGGTGATGTGGACACAGCATGACCACATGGATGGCGCTGTTCGGGCTAGTGTGGCTACTGCGAGTGCGCGGCTCCTTGTGTGGGTGCGCGGCGTGCAAGCGAGCTCGCCATGAGACGCAGGAGAGACACGACATGAGGGAACAATGCAGCACTAACTCAGTCAGCTATGCTCCCGCAGAAGGTCCCCCGTTCGATGTCATCGCTCTGCAGAATTACACGCGCGATGCGACTGTGCAAACAGACTTTGAGGATGAAGAAGATCTTGATAAGATTGAACTGCAGATCTGTGAAGATTGTAAGTAATTTATTTTTAAATCAATTTCATACGATTATATATTTAAATGTTGCATGATCTTTTTTGTCATACATTTTCTGAGTAAAGACAAAGCCGAACTCTGTCTCAGTAGCCAAAGCGCAAAGTCACTGTACGATGGTTCAGTAAGAGATATAAGAGAACACCTAATTGCTTCTATAATCTCGTTATAAGCAAAACTCCTTCAGCTAACTTGCCTGAATGTATTAATCAGGCTAAACAATTCGAGAGCCAATTGGATTTAAGTATTTCATAATTTTACACTTTTGTGAATGTATTTTCAAGTCGTCAGCCGAAAAGTGGCAAAGTAATGTGTTATTAATAAAAATTTAAGTTATTATAGTATACTCTGTTATATACATACATGTCATGGCCAATACCTCTGCGAGTCTAACCATTATTAAACCATTACATTTAAAAATTACCATGGTGCATATAGTTCAAGAAAAGACTAAACATTTTGATAATTTCACTTAATTATAAACAATAGAATGAGTTGGAAAACAGGAAATATAATTTATATTTCCAAGAATAACATAACAGGCAATGAAAAATAGTGCTTGTTCTAGTTTCCTTATAAAGCCATCGGGCAGATGAAAGTTGAATTCATGATTCTAATATATCACAACGTTGACAATTCCGGTCTCCGTCGCTTATTTTCGCTATTTGATATTCTTTCGTCGTTCTATTTATACGATTCTATTTGATTTAAAAGAAATATGAACTTGACATCACCTATCATAACATGTTGAGTGTAAGTCATGCTGTTTGACAAATGAGGTATCTAAAAGAAAAACCATCAAAGTTTTATTTATTTTAACATTTTAACATTTTTAATTGTGTTGGGTTGGTGTAACAAGTTTCTTACATGATCGGGCTGTAACAGGGCGTAGATTTAGATATATATAATGAAAGTAATTTTTGATAGGACTATGTACTGTGAGCTTAAAATGTCGGTTAACATCAGCATTGTATATATGTTGATTGTACTGTATTTGAATGTACGTACACTACTGATATTCGTCATCAGTCCACTGTTGGACGTAAGCCTCCCCCATTGATCGCCACAAAGATCGGTCCTCTGCGTCCTCATCCAGTGTGCTCCCGCAACTTTGACCTGGGCATCGGTCTATCTTGTGGGTGACCTACTTACGCTGTGTAGACCTGTACGTGGCTACCACTCTAGGACCTTTCTTTTTCCCTCCTGTATTTGTAACAACTTGTAAAAGCAATGATTTAAAATTAAGGTAGTTGTTAAATCTTTTTGAATTGAAAACGTCGTTAGCCGCGATAGACCATATTTGGTAGGGGAAAATCTTATAGGTTCGCGTAAACAATATACATGCGCCAGCAACATGCTTATTTGAATTTGGAACAATTTAGATGAACTTTTTTTCATTCCTTTTTAATTGTATTCAATTTTTTATTTTATTGTTAAGAGACGAGAGCTCATTTTTATTACATATTTATTTTTCGTAACAATCGCACAAAGAGAGATTGAGTTATTGAAAGCCTTTCATAGAGAGTCGATTAGTGACTTAATCTATAGCTTTATTTAAATTTATGATAGTTTTACCAAAATACTACTACTACCACTACTATTAAAATTACTACCACGTCATTAACATAAATGAATTTTATACGAATAAGATTACCGACCATAGAGTATGATTATTATCACGAAAGACGAGTTACAAATAACTAATTCGCCATGCTGTTTCAGATGGTCATTTCTCATTTATATCTAGGGGACACTATCTGATGGTCCATATCATTACTTTAAAATCCGATCCGATCCGGTGCCAGTCCAGCAGTGCGGAATTTTAATCCAAATATATAGTAATAAAAATGTCAGCTTATTTGCTAATCAATGTTGACTATCGCGAGAGGTAATTTTATTTGGGAATTGTTCAAACATTCCACGATTTCACAAACATGATCGCTACCTGTCCACGAATATAATGTAACAAATTTTTTAGGGTAAATCAAGTTACCATGAGTACGAGCTAGCTGTTCCCGTTTCAGCGT
>JWHW01045494.1:923543-934839 GCA_000931545.1 Papilio glaucus
TTATGACTGTTTGTAGTTGTGTTTTTTTCATTCATTTTTCTTGTATTCAATTTTGAATTTTATTGTTAATGTACAAGGAGTGTTTTGAACCTTCTTCAGTTACTTTATGACTACGTTACGAGAAGGTTTAAGGTAAGTTTTGAATTACTATACAGTAACATCGCACAAAGAGATTGAGTTATTGAAAGCCTTTCATAGAGAGTCGATTAGTGACTTAATCTATAGCTTCATTTAAATTTATGATAGTTTTACCAAAATAATACCACTACCACTACTATTAAAATTACTACCACGTCATTAACATAAATGAATTTTATACGAATAAGATTACCGACCATAGAGTATGATTATTATCACGAAGGGCGAGTTACAAATAACTAATTCGCCTTGATGTTTCAGATGGTCATTTCTCATTTATATCTAGGGGAAACTATCTGATGGTCCATATCATTACTTTAAAATCCGATCCGATCCGATGCCAGTCCAGCAATGCGGAATTTTAATCCAAATATATAGTAATACATAGTGTTAGCTTATTTGCTAATCAATGTTGACTATCGCGAGAGGTAATTTTATTTGGGAATTGTTCAAACATTCCACGATTTAACAAACATGATCGCTACCTGTCCACGAATATAATGTAACAGATTTTTTAGGGTAAATCAAGCTACCATGAGTACCAGCTAGCTGTTCCCGCGACTTCGTCCGCCTTGAATCCAATAATAATGTGTTACCATCGCGCAAAATGAACAAATTGATTAGTGAATGAATAAATAAGTGAGTGAATGAATGAGTGATTGAATGAGTGATTGAATGAATGGGTGAATGAATGAATGAACACCACCATTACAACAACACCATCTTCACCATCAGCCCAACAATCATCACCACCACCACCAACACCGTCACCATCATGATTGAATAAATGAGTTAGTAAGTGAATGAATACATCTGTGAAAAACAAAATCGAATATATCCCAGGGGAACCGTACATTTTTCCGGGATTGAAAGTAGCCTATGTGCTATTCCAGACTATAATCTATATCTGTGCCAAACTTCATCCAGATCCGTTCAGCGTGAAAGAGTAACAAACATCCATCCAAACTTTCGCATTTATAATATTTAGTAAGATATAAAAACTTATCACAACGTGAATAGCTGCCGCTGTTATTTTCTATTCTGATCTGAATAAAATGATACATTATGGGCTAAGGTGCCGTCTTGCAAACATTTATTTTCATGGAACCTTATGTAATGTTATCATCAAGCAAAGAATGAGAGCCTTTTTCAAGGACATGACAATCCTTTCGGTTCGTTATCGTCTTCCTCAAGTACTGAACTCTATATTCTTAGACCAGATCGAAGATCTAGGTCAGCTTATTGCAGACATACGCTGCGTCATCACGTACGACTGAATGCCTTCCCCGTTTGAATTTTGGCAATACTAAAACAGACCAAAGCAAAAAAAATATATTGTCTACATACTGTTTCGCTACATTAAGTGTTGATGATTTTTTTTAATAAGTGTCATTATAATGAAACCTTATAGTCTAGTTAACAAGTGCTTCTTTGTTCAATTTTTTTCAGCAGTCTCGGAAAAATATACTGCATTTTTTTTTACAAAAAAGCACTTGTAGCAAGCACACACAAGACTATTACTAGCTAACAAGAAATTTACTACGTAAAATGGATAGGAAAAAAGATAGGAATATTATGATTTCCATAATACGTAGCGCATAAGATAACAAAGAGTTAGACTTGTTGTTACTTCCACGTCCCGGTAGTTAGAAGTCATTAAATTCCTTCAATTAATTTAGAAAAGTTCAAACTTATTATAGGCAGATGATAATATAATATTTTAAAACGTCATCAGCAAGGATTATAATGATAACAATATTTCATAAGTTTGAAAATAAACTCACAAATGGTACATTAGGAAACTGCTATCCATAGGCATCCTCAACAAGGTAATGTGTTGCAGATGCATTGCCTACCTTTAATGGACAGAGGAGGAGACAGACGAGAAAATGGATGTTTCCCCATCCATCGCATCCCATCCTTATTAGGTAAGCTTCGAAAGGGGAAGAGGACTGAAATTAGGGATTCACACTTTTGTAATTATGCGTTAAATAAAATATAATTATAAAAGTCATAATTTTGAAGTGAAAACTTCTTTAGCCGCTCTAGACGATATTTGGTAGGGTAAACTCTAATAGGTTCGCGTGAACAATATGCAACATACATGTCAACACGTCAGCAACATGTTTATTTGAATTTGAAGCAGTTTCGACGACCATTATTTATTTATTTATTTATTTTTGAACTATTATAGCGGCTTCTACCTGTTTTAGGTTTCACTTCTGTTCAGGCAGTCCTATTATTAGGCAGTGTTATGACTGCCGGAGTTTTATTTTAAATTAATGGCTCTCCAACATTTTTGTACATACATTAAGATAGATACGAAAACACAATAATACAGGATACGATTGGATACAATGTGCAATTATTTATAGACGAACACAACATGAACTATTTATATACATACTACCTGTTGCCCGCGGTTTCGCACGCATTCGTTTCTTATCTTCCTTACTGAAATTTTTTAACTTGATTTCGCGTATGATAACTTGAACTACAGGGAAAAATCCAAAATTTATTATTTATGCCGTAGTCATGAAATAAAAAAATGTCAAAAATATTAAAAATTCGTGTCGTTGAACAGGATTTTTTTGTTCGCAGCGAACGTTGCAAACTACGAATGTGGGCGCGAGCAGGCGACACAAAATCCGGAAGTCGAGCAGTGTATCGCAGGAAGCTTACAGGTTCAGTTATTCATAAGTCAATGCTTTTTTTATTTATGTATAAAAGTACACGGTGAAGGTTCATATGACTGGCAGGAAAGTTTCCGGTGGTTGCACCACATGTGCGCTTTAAGATAAGCAATAAATGGAAATAGACATATGTTTTATCACTTTTTATATTTAATAGAATGTTCTTTGGCAGAAGGATAGTGAGAGATATATTAGACAACTAGTGAGAATTATACGGATTATCACTACAATATGAGTGCCAAAGGATACGATAAAGATCCTAATTTAAACTGACAACACTGTTTTATTTTTCTATACTTAAACAATTAAATCAACCGATGAATTCTAGACATTTTTTGCTTCTATTCAACTATCGAAAAGGTCAAAAAATATAAGCATATTTAACAAAATGTGACGACATATTTTTATTATTTTATTGCACCATTTTTATAATATTATCTTTTAATACGTAAGCTTATTTAATTCTTTCTTTCAGTCTTGCTCCGATTCAGATGGCGACTCTGTGTGGGAATCAGCCGATGTTACATTAGAACGTGGCTCTAATGGTCTAGGGTTGAGTATAGCGGGCGGCGAGAGTGGAGGCGATATTAGCATAACTCGATTGGCAGCCGGAGGAGCGGCTAGAAATGACGGCAGACTGCAAATAGGCGATATATTGTTGCAGGTATTCAAAGATGCTACAATATCTAAGGCTTTCTTCGTCTTCAGCAAGTCTTCGCAAAATAAGACGCTCATTTTAACAGTTAACAACCAGGGTACTAAATTACATGAGAAATCTCCGTTCTCTGCATCAGCAACAAGAAATATAAGTTTATCGCGGTTATTATATATTTTACAACGAATAAAAAAGCGAAAGCAATGAAAATATTTAATGAAATAAAATAGACAAATAAAACAGAGGGGGTGGATTGCCGCGATCCTGGCACACCTTTCTCGCTTCTTCTACATCCATACATCTACGCATGCATGCTCGTCGGTTATGGGTGCTCCTTATATCGCCTTTTTTTAGTAAGTCACTAATCTGATCGATATAAGTTCTCCTAGGGCGCCCCCTATCAACACTGCCACTCACTTTTGCTATATAAATTTGTTTCGATATTCTCTCTTCATTCATTCTTTCAACATGCCCGAACCACCAAAGCATACCTTTCTCAATTCTAGTCACAACATCCACTTTTGCTCTTGGTATATATATGAATGAATGAATTATAGTCACTCATTTTAAAGTTTTAGATAATGCACGACCTGTGAATAAAGTTGTTCTTTGACAAAGTGTACATTTCAGTAAGAGAATGCAAAACTTTTCTATTTAACTAGATAAATAAAAGTTACGAAATTCTCGTGGCGTAATGAAATATTACGCGATATTACAATTACCCGCGTCCCCTTGGTGTAATTTTAGAGCACTATAAATGCTTTTAATCTGAGGGAGACTGAGTTGAATTTTACGTTTAAGTACGTTTATGACATCTCCATACATTCATATTTATCATATATGTGAGAAAAATTACTGTTTCTCATTTTAGATCATAAGATAGGTCACTATGAGAATAACTGAATGCGCTTCCATTAATTCGTACAACGTAAAAACCTATTTGGGCATACATTCTAAATCGTTTAAATTAATCTTTTACTGACCTGGATATAAATGGAGTTATCTATTAAGATATCTTTCAAATATAGTTTGTACAAATTTTAGTGAAATCTCGGTAACGTGATTTTGTATATTACAATTATGACAATGTTTTAGGTAAATGATATATCTTTGGAAGGCGCTCCTCACTCAGTGGCTGTCGACGCTTTACAAAAAGCTGGAAATGTTGTAAAATTAGTAAGTTTATTGTCCTAATTTAAAAACAAAACACTAAACCCAATAGAATTTTATAATCCACATCAATTAATTTTTCCACATTTTCCACACTAGAGAGTTCGAAGAGCTAGACGGCCAAAAGTTGTGACGTTGTGGCGAGGAGCGCGAGGACTTGGTCTTGGTATCGCAGGCGGAGCTGATGATGCGGCGGGTGGCGGCGGCGTGTTCGTATCGCACATCGCAGTCGGTGGAGCAGCACATTATGATGGAAGACTTAGACTTGGAGATAAAATACTAGCTGTAAGGGACGAAGATGTAAGTGACATTACTAACGAAAGAAAAGGACATTGGACTATAAAACTTGATATACTGATCTTACACTGTCATTAAAGTATTAAATGCGATTAACTAGCAATCGACATTACAAGCCTTATTGAATACAATTAACCAGTTTGGTGAGAGGCAGTTGTTATAAGGTGTGAAGGTTTTACAAGTAAACGATTGTCAATGCCCTGCTACAGATTTATTACTATAAATTGATCTTGACACTTTGGAACCAATTATTCGAAATCTACTATGTAGGTAATTAAATTCAAAAGCAATTAAAAATTAATGGAATGTTGAAACCTAAAACGAGCAATGCAAGCTGCGGCGATTTGGGTAAGTCGAAGTGATCTAAGAGGAAAGAAAGACTAATAAAATAAATGATTTGTGTATTGACACAAATTTTCAATTTTAATTTAAAACAAATAACATTCTTCAGAAATTATATTTAAGGAGTATGCATTGAATTATGAATGTATTGTTGAACGTCTGTAATAAGAGACATCTGAATATGCAAAATAAATGTCCGTATTTTTTACGTTGTTGCTCTATGGTATAAAAAGAAAACAAAAAGAAAACAAGGAACGTGAGGATCTATAGGAGTCATTAACGCTATATCAAACTAAAAAAAGAGTATAAATAGTATATAGAATAGTTTGTATTGTAACCATTACCACATTACAGTAATACATAATTTCAGGGAATAGAAACATCATTAATTGGGGCAACACATGCAAAGGCTGTTACCACACTGCGCAATACGGGGGAGCATGTGACCCTCGTCGTTCTTCCGGCTGCGTCTATTCCGCCTGCTGCTCAGCCCACACAACTTTATTCAAGTATGACATATATAGTTTTTGAATTTGTTAAAATTAAGAATTAGATTTTGAAAATCTAATTCTTGGTGTCAACAAAACACTAAAACAGAGTAATCGAAACAAACCTGCCAAAAAAATCAATAGAAATTTCCGTAGCCAGAACCCAGATTTCCACGTAAATAAAACATTGAAATACATACATTACAATTTAAATTGATTTGAATTGTATTTGTATTGATTTGAATTTTGTTAACAGCAAGAACACAAGCCACATCGTGTTCGACTCTACACCAGCTTACAGAAGAAGATCCAAGCAAAATTCCAAGGTATGCTGTATTCTTATGAAAATACGAGTATACGCACGTAAGTCCAGGTGATTTAACATAATCCTTAAAAATCTATTGACAACAAATAAATGCATAAATTTACCCTTTCCTTAAATCAACGTCGAAGAAAAATAAAGACTGCGCTAATGATTTGCTATTCGTTTTGATGTAATCTACGTTACAAGATTTATAGCAGCACTTATTAAACCTATTAAAAACAAACGAATCATTTAAATGTAAATAATTTCAAAAATCCTTGTTCTTTTATAAATAACACGCTTTATCAATAATTTATAAGATAGGTATAATTTAGATAATGATGGATATAAAATCATAATGTACTTCTATAAAAAGCTAAATTTGAAAGTAAAAACAAGCTAAGCGAAACAATTAAACTTCTTATATATAATCAAACAATGTTTATAAAATTATTACATAAGGCATATTACGTGTCTGTATTTCATTCCAATTGGGGCAAATAGAATCAAGAATTCATTTTTCAAAAATAAATTGGCTTAATTATTCATTATTTTAATTTGTCTAAACAGGAAGTTTGAGTATTTTACAAAGCTACAATTTAGCCTTTTCTAATATGGAAAGGATGGAAACGGTAGGCAAAGTATCTGCAACGAATTAGCTTGTTGCAGATGCCTATGAGTAGCGGTCATTTAATATCGGATGAACCGCTTGCTCATTTGTCACCTTCTGCTATAAAAAATGAATCTATTCTTATGATCTAGATGCGTGCGCATGGTCAGACTAGTGCGTTCCGGATCACGTTTAGGCATGGACATAGTGGGAGGCCTGGGCGGCGAATCTGACTCTTGCAGTGGGCTGGAAGAAGAAGCTTGCGGCGTGTTTGTATCGGGCGTCTCAGTCGAAGGAGCGGCCTATGGAATGCTGTATAGAGGAGATCGAATATTAAGTGTCGATGGACGTGACCTCTCAAGAGCTACCCACGAACAAGCTGCGGCCGCACTGAAGGTATTAATGAATTGTAAATCAATTAGTTGACAAGAAGTATTTTGTTTTAAGGGCCTTTTCTACAAGACTGACCCAGAAGAAGGGTAAGGTTTTTCGTGCAAGTATTTATGTATGCAAGTGCGTTACATTATGGACTTCTGTAGCCTAAATATTGATTATATATTTGATAAAGGCTTGATTGATACTGAAGAGGGTCATGACTCTTATTCTTCCCTAAAGTTCCATAGGCAATAGGATGATATAGTGTAGTCAGTCGCGTTTTAAGTTTTTTTTTAAACCAAACGTATATTTAACTACTTTTTTCTATTTAACACGCGTGATGAATATTTATAAACGGCTATTTTTTATAATATATTAACTCCAATGTAGACCGTTGGAGTCAAGCCGTATCCATAATAAAAATATTGTAGCATTTAAAGTCCGTAAAGCCAAGCCGTGGCGGATTGTTCCACTTTATTGCCCACTAAAATATACGGAAGCCAGTTATCCCTTTGAAGAGCGTTTATATGCTTCATAACTCGAGTCGCTGATGTCTTATTGAAATGAAATACACCTTATCCAATATCCAAGAGCAAAAGTAATAACTTTATAACAACCCTATCGAATTCCTGTACGGAAAAATAATGATAATTTTTTTTTATTTGAGTGAAAACGAAAAATAAAAATTGAACACGGACATTATTTTATTAGATTACAAGCCGTTGCCCGCGTCTTCACATATTCTTTACTTATTTTCCTCGCTGGAAATTTTATGTGGTCATGTATGATGTTTATTTTGTAAAATTAAAGCAGTATTCGGGGAGTGCAGTAACTATTGCCGCGCAGTACCAGCCTGAGCACTACGAGCGACTGCGCGCGCGCATTCGAGCGATCAACGCGGCCGCCATGTCGCCCCACACACTGCATCCCACTCACGTTCCTGTACATCCTGATTTACACGCCATATATCCCAGGTGAGAGTTGTAGAAATAACCGAAAAACTTATCTGAATTTCAAAATTATGTCACCGGATTTTTTTTATCGATTTTATTTCAGTCCTTCATTTATTTATTCTTAGTCAAACATAACGATAGATCATTTTATAAAGGGATTTGTAAAAGTCAACAGTTATATGGTACAATATCCGTTGATATAAATTTAAAATTATTTATTGAACACATATGTAAGTCATAATTACCGGAATGGAGTCATCTCTCCTGGTACTGTTATAATCTGTATGATTTGCCACAAAGACGATTATTGTTGGATATAGATCTTTCCCAATCACTAAAACTAAATTCCTTTCAACTCCTACTATTGAAATAAAATCGATAAACGTATGGGTTTTGAAATCTGAACCTAATAGGGTAGTCTTATATATTATGTCTATTTTAAATTATCTCAACTTAATTTTCGTCATCATCATGTCCCGATCATGTATATTTTGGTGAATATTTTTATTAGTATGTTTTGATTAAGGTTTAATTTAATTATATGATAACTTAACTGTTTATTTACAGATAGCAGTTAGCTGAATAAAACTACTAAAGTCTTGGACAACTAGTTAGACAAAGAAAAATCAATTCTGTCAATAGTTTTATGAAGGACAATATTTATGTAAATGTATGTATATAAATGTATTTTGATTTGTACTATGAGTATTTAATGATGTTCACAAAACTGTTATTCATTAATTATTATTAATAATTGCACAATATTTAATTAACGTAATCATGTTCTTTTAATATTTAACATTGAATCATCTGAAAGTTTTAAGTATTAAGTATTATAATCTAATAATATCACTTTTAGAATAGCCAATCTATTGATCAACCTGTGATATTAAGTTAAATGTTATAAATAAGGTCAAATTTGAAACATTATTGGAACTGAATAAATGGTTACATAAATGTGGTATCTTGTCTTTTATTAAAATTATTTCATTTATGTCAATTATCCATAGTCCTTTTCTAAAGAGAAGGTAAGAGAATACCTTCCTTCTCCTTTTTACCTTTCTACCCTACCCTTTATTCTACATGAGGCAGACAAAGCATCTGAAACTTATTGTTGCGGTGGTCTTTGTAGAGATGGTCAAAGCAATCAAGTTGTTATCACGTTACTTACTTTATTCAAAAACCAAAAAAGATAACAAAAATTTAGGATCTTTTTTACAGCACGACCCAGTCTGTTGAAATAACCATTCTAGCGAGGCTGCTCCCATGATAAAGAGGTGAATATTCCACTAGTAGTGACACTCACAGATATGAAAGAAACTATTCGAAAGAATTCAGGAAGTAAAGGTAAAGGTCAGATTTATTATTTCATTAATAATATTAAAATTGATTGTTTGAGATGCAAGCATGTTTATTGTTGTATGTGTAATAATCATTAAATACCAATATTTAAAACAAAAGTATATGAATTAAAATCTTATGTTACTAATTTATAATATTAGTAATAAGATATTATACATTCTAAAGTTTGTATGTGTGGATATATGGATGTATGGATGTTTGTTCCTCTTTCACACCAAAACGGCGTTGTGTGTGCATGTAAGTTAACTATAGATTCTGAAACGGCTATCCGGGCGAAGCCGTGGCGTGTAACTGGTAAATGACTATATTGTAGTATATTAGACGAAATTATGTGGAAGGAAGGAAAAGGAAAGGAAGGTGATATTAAGCGTACCAGTAACCGACCAACGAGCAATTTCGTAATATGCTAGGTTATGAGAGTGAGTGTTTTATATACAAATTACTAGCAGTTGTTTTGCACGGATTTGTTTCTTATTTTCCTCTTTAGAATTTTTGTAATTGTCAAAAAGTTGTAATCGGTCGCCGTGATAATGTATGACATGACAATAACAAAACATTTTGTTACTGTCATGTTTACAGTTACGCGTGAAAGCGTATCAAACAAACTTATATTCATATTTATGTTGTTGGTTAGAACATTTTTTATTCCTTAACTGTAAATAAATTATAATTATTAACTAAGTAAAAAAAAGAAAAACTTATATCTCTAGGAAAACTTATATCGATCAAATTAGTGACTTACTATAAAAGGAGCACCCATAACCCATGAGCATGCATGCGTTGATGTATGAATGTAGAAGAAGCGAGAGAGGTGTGCCAGGATCGCGCCGAATGGAATCCATAATCTCTGCCTACCCCTCTGGGTTACGCGCGTAAGCACATATTTATTAACTTGGTAAAACAAAGTTTTATTAACCCTTATCATTTCAAGTTATGATAGCGACTAAACTTGACGGTGACGGAAGGTAAATAACAAAGTTCAATCTCGTAGTGAGTCGTCTCATCTCTGTACGCATGTCTGAGATGATCTCTCTCGAAACTTTGAAATTTATCACAAAGCTTCTACTTTCTCAGGTTTAATTATTATATAAGGATGCCAACTTTTAATATAATGTAAGCATAACATTGCATAAGACTTTACTTCGATAATACACGAAGTGGTTTTTTAAATAAATACATCGTTTGCGAAATGATTGGATTGGTTTTTATAAGCCCAAGTAAATAGCCCAGATGGAGATCAAAAGGTGAATATTTCCTGCTATGATTCCTATTGCTACTGACCTATTGATGTCAACAACGCAGTAGCTGAGTAATATAAATTTACGTGACAATGGATGGATTGTTTAAGAGCAGAGTTAGCTCGTAATCTTACTTATTTAGAATTGAAAACACTTTACTACTTACATTCTATTTTGTTTTCTAGATATACAAGTTTTTTTTTTGTTTTGGTAATTTGTCAATACAACGCTCAATGGCAGCTTTTACCGTAGGGTTTTTTAAACAGATATAACTAATGTGCCGATAGGAGCATGCGAGATTGACACGTCCTTTCGTATCGGAAATGTTACGGGTGTAAATGATCACTTAATTAGAACAAGTCAGTTATTGATCAAACTGTTTTCCTTTAGTGCATTTGCCGTTCATTTTATAAAATACCACAAAAAGGCAACCACATTTGCAAGCAAACTCCAGATTAATTTTTCTTTACATGCGCCGTCAAAGAGGCAAAGTTACTTTTAATGTAAAATTGGAACGGCCGGGATGACCGAAAAAATACTGCAGATTGGAAATACTGCACGTTATTCGATCCGAAAGATGTTAATAAAAAATAAATATCTTTTACTACATAAAAACAATGAAGGTCCCTGTATTAGCGTCCTGTATTAAAGTATTGATCCTTACATAAACT
>JWHW01045509.1:2924-33080 GCA_000931545.1 Papilio glaucus
TAAAATCATGATTGATCATGATTTTGAAAATCTTTGAAGATTCCGTTACAAACAAACATACATGCATACAGCAAGCTTATAAAAGAGTAATAAAAAGGTAATTAGGTTTGGGCGGTTGAGGGCCATAAAGGTGTTGAAATTATTTTTTCGAGGAGTCGCAAATAATACTGCATTTTTTCTGCTTTAAGATGCTAAAAAAATTAAAATTAACATACCATTAACGTTTCCCAATTTCAACCACTCGCCGTGTGAAGCCTCATACAAAACCATACATTACAAATGAATATCCGATCGAGTTTCGAACCCGGGAACCATAACTCAGAAACCGGACACCGACTGTCGGCCGATGAAAGTTAGTTGGCCCGTCAATATAACGGTGACAACAAAATTAAATATTGACCTTGATTTTTTAATCAAGATTTTTGAAACAAGTTTTCATATTATTAACCGTATTTACGATTGACCCAAGTTATTGATTATTATCGAACTATTTGCCAACGTACAGAACAATAATGAAATGAGAATGAAACATTTTTGTAATGTACATCTTCTCAACGGCTAAGAAAAATAAATTATTTCCTATCTATCCCCTCTTGGAATCCTTGTTTAGTGGGAAGATGACTGGACATGAGGCTCCGGGACCTCAGACGAAATGCAAAAGCATAAAGTACTTCGCAACTGTCTTTTTTTTTTCACGGAAAAAGGCGGCTAACAAACACACGTTTACCTGATATTAAATGCCGCTTCCCATAGGCAACGTGGTGCAGTTTTTTCTGTAACTGACTTGTCACTGTTTGCTTAGAAGAGGCTTCACAGATACACCGGGTTAGATCCTCTTTCAACTTAGCTCGAGCGCTCCCTTGGAAAAGGGAGCCTAGGCTCGGGATTGGGAGGCCGCCGACCTTTTATGTCACATCGGTGGACGTTCCATGGAGTGGGCTCGAGGGCTACCGAGAGGGGACCTCGGTTTGGTCTGTCACTCATTACGCGTTTAGCATTCCGATTCGAGGGTGCCCGAGAGGGCATTATCTGATTACAAGTATTATTACAACTGACCGTGGCTTTATACTGCCGAAAACTTTCACATAAAAATATTTTCATCTCAGATTTTTCAAAGATAAAGATAGAGAGAAACCTTGTATCGCGACACGACACCACCTCGGAAAGCGTTAGCATTGGGAAAAGAAGTGGCGGAAGAAACTCCAGTAACGCTTCTATTATTAATAGGGGAGAAAAACTTTAGCTATGTGGCCGTATATCGTTGGTGTAGACTGTAAAGAGAACTGGGCCTAACACCGACCCTTGAGGCATCCTGGCTCGAACGGGTTTGCTTGAGAGCGCACTCGGTAGAGGTAGCGAAATGTTCGATCACTAAGGAAGTTTCGTATTATGCATACGAGACGCTTTGCCTACCTTTAATGGACAGAGCAGGGGTGGAACAGTAAAAAGGATATTATCCCTTCCCCCATCGAATCTTATTCGTCTTCCCATCCTTTTCTAATTGGAAAATCTCTTATTGAGATAATAAAAATTAAGATTAAACCTCCAGCACCTCACTCATTTGATCAAACGGAGAAACACTTCTACTTGACGCCTGTTTTCTGGGAGGTTGTGGTATTTCACCGGTCGCACCGGCTCATTCGTGCACAGTTGTTGCTACTAGTGACTGTCGAAAAGTATACTTCAACTTGACGTCAGAACAAACACTTGGTTCACGAGACGACGGTCCCCTGCAATGGTGATATACCATCTGAGATAAATTATTACGGGATAAGTTACTATTATTATCGTTATCAATAATTTACGCTGGACGTAGGGCTTTCCCAATGCCTTCCTCAATATGCGTTCTGCATCCAGCTACTTACAGCCGTCTTCACGAGGTCAGAACTTTTAGAAGGAAGGCATCCTATTCTTCTTCTCGTACATTTCTTGAACAAGTAAATAACTCAAAATAATCTCAAAAGAACATTCATATGTTTATTTTACAGTTAAAGCCTTCGCGTCAACAGTACAGTACAACGATCGTGTGTCAGAAGCCTTAATGACTTGAGTCTTAAAGTTGTATGTAAAAAATATAAGCTCTCACGATAGTATAACCCTAATGCAGTAGCCAGAGGCAAAGGAGACTTAAATCGTCTAAGCCTACTTTTCACTAGAATTTATTTGTGTCAATATGTCCGTTGTTGACCCTTTTGGCCCATCGACGGTTCTAGCAACTATGTAATATATATTTTATAATAATATAAATAGTTAAAAAGTTATTAAAAACTGGCCGTTTAAGAATTGGTCCGCGTTCTTTTGATCCACCTTATCATGATTATTTGTTGTGTTATGAATTTGCTTACAGTTTATAATATTGCTAGTCCAATTATAAACTAACGAAGCTCACAATCGATCAGTGCATACAACAGAAAAGAAGAAAAAGTAGGAATGATAAGTAATTTTATCAGAATGTTTATTATACTTTGACTACTTTTTCTAAATCACGCAATAATTGCTAATTACTGCTGTTGATTCCTTGGACTTTTCTGTTGAACCCTTGCAATGTCTGGGCATAAATAAAGACATGCCGATAAGATTGTTTCGTTTCATATAATAAGTTATAATATTTATATAATTTAAGCTTACCACAAGCGTTTTTATTATTTTTATGGTGGTCGTACATGAACAAAAATTACCACATAACTGAGGTCCTATAACATAAAACCAGTTAAGTGAGATACGCGCGCCTTGATCGTTTTTTTCATATCTGATGAGTTGCCTCGGGACGAAGAGGGTCAATTTGGTCTGGATGGTCAAGTCTTTAACACAGGGCCAATATCACTGGCAAACTCGTACAACAACGAGCAAGAGTTTAGTATATAATAAACATCATCTTTACTTTTATATTGAACAAGATAAGAAGATAGAATGATAAAAAAGATATATTATTTATCAAATTAATATCTCATCCCTCTCTCCAATAAGTCTCATTATAAGTAGCGGCAAAATATGGAGGCAATATTAGTACCTTTAGTAGCAATAGTATATCATACACTAACGCGAACCACACACATCAACTAAATTCGCCACATGGTAAAGAAAAAAATGAATATGTGGTCACGCCCGTAACCCAGAGGGCTAGGCAGAAATAATCAATTTCCATGTCGCGCTAACCTGGAACACCTCTCGCTTCTTTTACATCGATACATCTACGCATGCATGCTCGTTGAAAGGATGGCCGATGACGCCAAATGATCCTGTGGCGGCCACTCACGGGTCGAAGGAGCATAGGTAGGCCTCCCACAACATAAGCGGGTGATCTGGTCACGGTGGAAGAAATCGACTGGATGAGGACGGGATCGATCTTCGTGGCCATTAAAATAGAGGCCTGCGTTCAGATGTGCACTTCTATTGGATGAAATGACGATGATATCGCCCGTACGTTACTGAGTACTGGAAGGAGCTGAACGAGCAATCGACTTTCTTGCGTTTCCAGTCATACTTCCAGTCTTCTTACAAAAAATGAGAGAAAGAGAGGAGACAAAGCAAGATGGAGAGTAAAGGAGAGAAGAGAACTGTGAGGACTTACACCTCACTTGTCAAACGAAACGCAACTCCACTATTAAAGCTAGTATATTGTTAACAACAAAATGTTGACCAAGCCAGAGAGCCGTGTGGTCGCGGGCTGGCCACTATAAAACGTGTCGGACGGGTGTTCGGCGTGCATTCGCCGGTGTGTTCGCGCAAGGTCAAGTTCGGACCGAGTCATTGCTCCTCCACTGCATAGTTAGCTCATTCCAGCTTACGCACATCTCAGCTTTGGATCCTCTCGGTGAGTTTTTTTCTGTTGTTTAATGGTAATGGCGTAGGTTGCATGATATGAAATCATTAATCTATATGAAATATACTGATTAAACTACACATTACGTAATCAGCGATAGTAATTTAGGGGTGTGAAAAAAAGACAAAGCTTTTATCTTTTTTCTTACTGTTACAAATCTTTTTTTTTTTATATAACTTTTATATATTAAGATACATTCAGAAATATGTTTAATTGGTATAAATGAGAAAAGATTAATTGGAATATAAACACTAAATTAAAATACAATTACGTGAAAATCAAAAGTCTTAGTATTTATAATTAAATAAATAACGTGTGAATAAAATAGTAAGAAAGTTTACTTCATTTGAAATCATGGCCGATTCTTTGTTAACAATCATAATTTAGCAGGAAGCGATGTATTGTGTACTATTTATAGGTATATAGGTATGATATATTGTTGAAAAACTATATCCGATTTTTAAATGTTTTGTATTCAAATAAATGTAAATAAATGGGTACATAATAATGATATCCAGTTAAAACGTATATTTAAAACTTAAATTCTGCGCTTTTATAATATGATGTTAAGTTCAGCACTGAAATAAACATACAATTTAATTTTATAAATATGCACTTTTGGTATAAAAAATTGCAATTTTCTTTTTTTTTAATTTTTGCCTTAAAACATTTGTAAAAACATATAATAATATTTAGATGTTTTTTTCCTACTTTTTTATTTATATTTTACAATTGTGTTAAGGCAAACAACTAATAAATAAAACGATCCCTCCTTCTGAAGGTGAGTTTGGATTTATGAACAATTAAAACATATAAAAAATACACAATCATGATCAACATTAATGTTTTTCTTTTGTTTATTAATTTTAGAAAGTATTTCAGTTCGTTATCGACACCGATTGACAATAAAACATATTAAATAATGAACATATTATAACTCAAGAATTGCAATATCTAACTTCAAATCACGTATTATTATTGAAATAAAAAAAAATCAATTAGTCCCCATACATCTTAATATTTAAAATTATTAAATACGTTACCACAAGTTTTCATTGTCCAAAGTTAGCTTTATCGTATTTTTTTAATTATAGAAGGCGGCATGCGAGCAATTGGTTCTCCTGATGTTAAGTGACCGTTACCCATAGGCATCTGCAACAAGTTAATGAGTTGCAGATGCGTGCCTCTCATTAATGGACATATTAGGAGATCTATCCTTGTTAGGAGAGGGTGGGAAAGGGAAGAGCACAGAAAGTACGCCTCCGGCACCTCACTTATCAGACGAAACGCAGAGTACTTCTACTTCACGCCTGTTTTCTATGAGATCGTGATATTTTACCGGTCGATCCGGCCCATTCGTGCAACAGATGTTGTTGCGAGCTCTACCACTGCTAATATATTTTCTTCGTATATTTCAAAGCAGTTAGTCTGTCGCACAACCATTATGATCGTCTGCTAATAAATGTCACCACGTGAATCCCAAGAATATAAAACAAAAAAATTATCTCTTCCGCCTTCATCCAGCTGACTGCCGCATTCTTGATCTTGGGTCCATTTTTGGGGAGGTCTAACTACGTCGCATTGTTCTGTTCGTGTTTATATTAAACATTTGCATGTCCCAATTCATCCTGTCAACATGCCCGAACCATCGAATCATTTCTCAATTCCAGTCACAAACTTTCAAGCCCTACTTTTCCCTTGTAAAGCTGTTTTAATCCTATTATTCAACGTCACGCCTAAGATACTTCCTAAGGATCGCATCTCAACGGCATTCTACTAACATGTTCAGTTTCTGTATATATTAGTATTCACGGCTTTTCAACATAATCCAATATCATCTGTTTTTCACCTTATATAGGTCCCTAATGAGACAGGGTCCCCGTGCCCGTCCATCGGGCACCATGTGCTAGAACTGATTTGATTTGATATAAAACATTTTCCTCGCATGAGAATGGAAATTAGATGAAATGCTCATCTATTTGTATCACCTCTCTGACCAAAATTCTAAATCGATTTACTCCTAAAAATATTTTTAACAAACAGACAGACAAACATGCTTTTACATTTGAATAGAATTGAGTATAGATTCTTTTTTAACAAATGGTTACGATCATAAAAAGTTTTACAATAGGAAAAGCTACCATGGACATTTCTTTTTATAATTCTTATTTACTCTTTAGTATTTTGCACGGTCATGCGACGAATTGAAGGTGCTGTAAGAATTCAATTTTATTAAGGCATTTCGAGTCATCACGATTTTCGCTAAAAATGGTTTTTGTGCTCCGTACCAAGAACGAACGGTGATTTTTATTTACACTAGTAAATTTTTTATATGTAACGGTTTGGAAGTTCCTTTTTTAAAATGAACAAAAGTGATTTTCTTCGTGTCCGTGTTATCTTCACGGCTGATTATAAATTTGTGTGCTTTTGATTAGTTCACTATAATAGATTTTTTTTCCTTAAACTATCCTCAATCTTGCGAACGTATTGGATGGCGATGATAAAGCTAAATGTGTCGTCGAAGGTTACCCGCAAAGAAATTACATTTTTATCACGTCACGGTCACTGTGTACAGCCAATTTGATTGTGTTACTGCAGTGGCAATTTTGAATGTATGTGTGGTATGAAATTGAAAAACTTTTTACAACTGACCACACGCATGTTGAATTTCTTGCGCAATTGAGTCAATTTCTCGAAAAGTACAAAGCACTGGTCTTCTACACACAGAAAAATATTCTATTTCAGATTTTTTTATATCTGTGTGCTGATAAAATTCATTTTGCTATTTCTCCACCTATTTTATGGAAAGGTTTTCAAATATTTATTGAGTAGATATGTATATACATATGTATATACTATTTTTTTTATATAAAACAACAATTTGTTGATATATTTAATTAAATTAAAACAAATAAGTAACGTTAATAAGTAATTAAGGTTCGATTTCACCGTTTGCATTCAAAAACAAGTTTGACAAAACTACGTTTTGTTTATCGAGTTCATAGTTTGATTCTAATCTTGGTTTTCGTTTAATCGACTTCACCAGCTGCAATCTATAATAACGAATTTTAGTGACGTAAAGCGTAAACATCGCCTTCGATCTAAGCGCAGATGTCATGTTATACAGTTTGTCAACGTCAAAACTGTCTCATATGTAGCTGTCAAATTGAAAACGCGTTTACAGAGCTAAAGTCTAAAAATCGGCTGTTCGGAATTTAAACTCGGAACATAACAGCGGTTAGTTTATGTTGATGAAATGCCATTTGGAGATCTAAACTCCGTTAAACGCGTAAACCGAGTTTAGGTCGAAATAATCCCTAATTTATTTTGAATCTTTATAAAAAAAGCAAATAGGCATATGGAATATGACCATAGGCTTCGCTGCATGCATGTATGTATACCTACCCACGTAACATCAGATGGGAATGTAGTCAAGCGCAGCAGCGACAGCAACAGCTGACAATCCAGATCCCTCAGCAACTTCACGGTGCTGGACCAACTGTCTTGTCAGCAGTCCCAAGCCATTCCCATGAAACCGAAGGTAAAGCAGAAATTCTTTGCTCAAGGCTGGCGATATATAGAGTAAATGCTACGCCGATGAACAATAAATGCTACCCAAACGATAAGTGTCAGAAGCGATTTTTACCTAACCCGTTATCGGGAACTCGAATGCTCTACGATGAGAATGTAAGAGATTTGGGTTCAATAAGTTCAACTAAGGTTTGAACCTGTCATCACTGTCACCAATAAAACTAAGCACAGATATTCTGCTGTTGGAAGCAAAGCTTGTAAACAATGTTTGTGTCATACGTTAACAGTTATTGAACGTGTCTTTTCAAACACATTCTTTATTTGAAAACATAAATTGTATCTTACGGGTATTGAACTTAACGTAAATGACATCATACTATTCAATTATATTTAAATTAACCAAGATACGAGATAAAATTAAGTAAAATATGATTCTAAAGATTACAACTCAGGGAAATTGTCAGACCGTGGTAAGGTATTGTTATACGAAATAGAACCTTATCTTTATACAATACAAACTATAATTTAACAGCGTAAATTGATTTACGTATCGCGTGTTAAAGTCTTGTAATCGTTACTCGTAAGTTCAACGTATTGTATTACGCGGGCTAGGAATTGGATATTTACCAACCATGACTCTAGGAGACGAAATGTATGTGGTATACAATTCTAATGGTAGATATACTAATATATTGTTTGTGAGTTAATATATCACGCCCAAAACCCAAAGAGGTAGATAGAGATTACGAATTTTCATTTGGCTTCTTTTTCAGCAATACATGCTAGTCAGCTACGGGTAGTAAGGTACGCCTTTCTTTAGCATGTAACTTAATAATGTCAATTTACATTTCGACTTTTGTTTTGAAAGCAAATTTTGTGCTCATATTTAAAAAGATAAAAGAAACATTGAAATTAAAAGACATTTGAAGGAAATAAGTTCTATTCTGTGTTACTTCAGTTTGTTACTTAAATCATCACGATTCGAAAACCGAATTACTTAGTGATCCGTCTCCAACACGTCGATCTAATCAACCGTTTTAATCTTCAGTGGGTTTATAAAGCCTAATGAGTTGTTAATTTATGTGATCCATGAATAGATCAATTTAATGAATGAATAAATTCGAAAGAAAGTCTATTAATAGCAGTGAACATTTCAAATATAAAACATTATCCACATTTCACTGATTTCAGACGCACTTCGTCAGCGATCGTATTAAAATGTGGATACAGAAAGACACGGAAAATTTTGCACAAGCAATAGTTAATTTCAAAATCCAAAAAATGCGACGACTTGTACGTTTATCACGTCATCATATTACCTATGACACGCCGGGAAAGAATATGGTTTTAACGACACTATACTCTTAAAAATCGGACAAGCGTACGTGCGAAAAGCAAATCCTTCATAGTCAGTCAGGTCAATATGTCAAGTAACAGTGAAAATACGAAAGGGAACGTTCTAGTTTAACTTATATCGGCCAGATTAGTGATGGGCCAGCGTAAAAGTATGAACTTAGGAGAAGCAAGACAAAACCGTTCCAAATGAAAATTTGTAATCTGTGCCTACCCCAAAAAGTGTTTATTGAAAAGAGACAAATTAAAGTGTATCTAGTTATTTATAGAGTCTTTTATTTAACCAATTAATTAGATCTCAAAAAGAAAGGGTTTTGTATAGATTTATAAATCATTGATACTGGCATGTAAGAAAAGGCTACTACAATAAATAAGAAAAAATAAGAAAAGAGTTTAATGACCCTTTTACAGCCATCAAGCGTGAACGTCAAGCTATGTACATTTCCATGTAATTTATTCATTTTTAGTCAGAAGCTTCCAGCAATGAATGGAGTTAGCATAATGGTGACCATCGCAAAGTCATCAATGTAGAATTGATATATAATTTCAAGCGATTCTGAGACATTTGTTGTTTTGTTGATTTGTCGCATAAATTCACATTGAAGAAGAGCTGAAGATATTTATGTATGCAAACATTCTGAAATAAACAATTCGTTATCGTTTGCATAAAATTTACTTTTAGATGCGCAACGATTCCTTGCATTTTGATATCAATATTATTTAGTTTTATTTAGTAGTAGTAGGCGAATTTAAAAATGTGTTTTATGTTAAGCGCAAAGAATGTCGTATGGGAGATACGAAAAATTTATATAATAAACCAATTAAATTTGGTTAACTGTTTTTTTCTTCAAGTTTTTAGTCCAAGAATGTGTAAATTAGTTTCAGCTTACTTCTACTATATTCTAAAATATTAAAAAAAAAAACATTTGAAATTTATTTAAATTATAAAGCAATTAAATAAATCTTAAAGCAATTAAAATTGGGAATTTCACTTTTCTAAGAAATTCATTGCATTACTATTAAAACCAAAATAAGTACGCAATTATTTTTTTCACAGATAAAGTTGGATAACAACTCATTCGAGTGACTACATCGCGTACAGATAAAAAAAACCGGCTTCAAACTGGTCCCAGAGTGGCCGGAAGAGCGAGTCCGCAATTATCATACGATTTTTTTGCATAACTTCTAATTAAACCGATACAAATCCGACCATGTCTATGTTGTGATGAGTTACCGTTATATCAATAGGTACATACATATATGGCGAAACCGTAACATTGCGTAAACCATACAGTATGGGTTTTTTTTTATTATTTGACTTATGTATATATAAAATTCCCTTAATGATTTTTTTAAATACACTTTCTTTTTAAATACAGTGCGTTTACGATTAAGAGCATCTAGATCAGTAGATAACTTTTAAAAATGCTCTTTTCTAACCAAATTATAATATTTTCTATAGTGGAATTGAAATGATTTTTCTTTTTTTGTGTTTTAAATATTAATCAATTATTCTTAAATAATCATCACACTAAAGAGGTCTGCCGCTGGACGTTGGCCTTAACGAATCGCCACAAACATCTATCGCTTATCGCTCTCCTAGGTATGTACCCCTACACTTATAAACTAGCTGTGCCCAGCGGTTTCGCCCTCCCTGCAATTTTACCTAAACGAAATGATATTACCTAGTTAATAGTACTCTAATTTATAGTAATCTATATAATAGGATTTCTCTATTTTATAGCATTTTTATCGAAAAAAATTTGACATGGTTCTTTAAATTGATTTAACTTCTTTATTTAAAGTTCTTTGAGATAAAACGAACACTAAATGTTAAGTGAAGCTTACCACAATATATTAGTGAAGATCGGTTAAGCCGTTTCCGAGATTAGAGGTAACAAACGCACAGATAAACAGACAAAAATTCTAATAATCATTGTTTTGGGTTTAATTGCGTTTATGAAGGCCCCCAATAATAGTTTTTCTCAAATATCCTCCACGTACAGATAGCGATCAGTTACATTTTTATTACATGTATAGATAAACTTTTATTGCATCCATATGCCTAATATTAACTTTCTTTCTTGGTATTTATCGTCCCCTGCTGGACGTAGACCTACCCAAATGAATCGCCACAAAAATTAGTACCCTGCCGCCCTCATCCAGTGGGTTCCCGCAACCTTTTCTTTTTGTATGTCACTAATTCATTCGATATAAGTTCACCCTGGACGACCACTATCAGTGGTCGTCCAGGGTGAACTTATATCGAGTGCCACTCACTTTTTCAACATAAATTTGCTTTGCCATTTTTTTTTTCTTTCATCTAAATGGAATAAATTCCTTATCTCTGTAGAAAAGGATGAATCGAATTGTACTCGATAATTTTGTATCGTCCAATTGACTAGCATCACGATATGCGTTAGGTTTTCTATCGACGAGTACGTGAGAAGAGCGCGCTTTGGCATCAAATTACATCGACCGTTACATTGTTACGCCTTAACTTGTTTTAAAGTGTTGGTTTAAACGGATATACCACTTCATTTCAAGTTCCCAGTAAAAGAAAACGGAACTTTACAGTGTCCTGGCATTGACCCGCACTTTACTTTGACTCTTACTTTTTTATGTTAAAAACAGACAAACGGAAAAGCGGTTCATCTGATATTAGCTTAGATTCATTAATGAAGCATTATTTTCTGATTTCCTGATATCAGGAAAATACAATAATACGTTGTATTAGCAAACTTCGTACAAACTTGTTAAGTATAACTTGGATTGTTTATTCAAATGTAGAATAATCGCATTTAAAGGTTTAAATTTGGTTTACAAAGTTGCTTGTTAAACAACCTTGGTCATTGTAGGATGCTGTATAGACACAGGCAAAAAAACAAATTTGTTTTTTTCGTCGTAGAAAAAGCTCCGTGCGTTCCCATAGATGAGTCACGGCGGAAAAACAAATAAATGCCTAAAGTCAATTGCTTAACGCTTACATTTGGAATAAATTCTTTATCTTTGATGATAGATTTTAACTGTAGAACAAGGTGTTCCTGTAAGAAACTGAATTAATATTTTATTTTTATAGTATAAATATGTATAATTAAAAAAATGTTTAACGGGTAAAATTGATTCCGTTTGTTGCGGCTATTGATGAGAAGTACTGATCATCATTAGGTGATACATAACATATAAATAAACATGGATATACATATAATCATATTGCTTCCACGCTCCATAAAAAACTCGGTACCACTTTACTCACCTTATCTTTATATGTTTAAGTAGGTATTTACGAAAGAAAAGTAGTATATGCAGTATATTAGTTATCTGGTTTCCATAGCTTAATTTGGAATCAGTGTCGCCAGTATGTCGGAATCGCCATGTGTGAATAATGGCCCAGGATATTATTATTATTACTTATGAGTAATTCAAGAAACCTCTACTAAATCTTAAGAACTTATAATGAAAACCTATCTTGACGTCAATTTGAGACCACGAATGTTCTCTTGAATAAATCAAAAAGCTACAACGAATACGGGAGCTTGCAATGGAATCTCGAAGCTTTAAAGTTTAAAAACAAACCGATGCAGCTTAATGGGGTCCGACGAAGCTCATTACGCAAGTTGTCAGCAGACGCGAGCCGCGCACCTCAGAGCAAGGCCGCGTGCGGGCATCGACCCGGACACTAACGCCATCTCGCGACAAATGTTGTGCGATTGAGCTTACAAGGAAAACAATACAGATTATTATCGAGCTTAGAATTTTGTGTGAAAACCTATTGAAATCGGTTCAGTAATTTTAAAACAAACAAAAATTGTTTTTCTTTATATTAAAGTCATACAGCTTATTTTATAAAAATAAAATATTAAAATATGTGTTGAAGTACAACACATCTATAATGAAATAAAAAATCCCGGACAAAGAGCTAAGTTGCTGTCAGTACATTTAATTACATTACCTTATGAGATAAGATGAGAAATTATATTGCTGTTACATTTTGCTTTACAGTTATGAAGCCTTTACTTTACTATACCATAGTAGGAGTATAACTGTTCGGTCATTTAATATAGTGTTTTTATATCACAGACATGTCTATTACATTATATGTAACATAGCATCTAGTATAGCATGTTCATATTATTTATTTATGTAAGTATGCATGCTACACATAAATATTATATGTACTATGCATACTTACATAAATGCATATGCATACTATGCATATAATATTATATTAAGCCATACTTTTAAATATTTTTAATAACAATTTACTTATGTCTTTTCCTTATTTGCACACTCTTAGAATTATTTCTATATATTGAATTACTGTATAGGAGAATGCTTTAATTATACGGACTTCGCCACACTTAGTATCGTAACGCCTGAAAAACTTTATTTATTTTTGCAAATATTTTCCACAAAAACTCATAACTCGACTACACGGGAAGACTGTTATAAAAAAAATGAATTTCCGAACGGTGTCTTAAATAAATATGCGGTAAAAAGACGTTCCATTTTAAATTTTCTCCGAAATGAAAAAAAAAATACAATTTAGCTGAGTAAATAGGTAGGAGGAATATACATAACGGTTGGGTATTCGACGATGTTATTGAACTAGGTCCGTTTAGCGTTTAATAAATCTATGGAGTGCTACGCCTACCGGTCCTATTCAACTGACGCAGTATTTCACACATTATTAAATATAAGCAGCATAGAATATAGAATACATTTTACGACCTTTAATAACAGATAAACTATTGTGTTAGAAGACAGATTTTAGAGAAGACAGAGATTAGCATTCAGAAGTGTATGATGTATAAAACACTTGACTTGAAAATAAATATAGTTCTACTTAATAAAAAACTTTGAACAAAAGATAGTGAACTTACCACAACCTTCAATGCCATGCCAATAGTTTGTTAGTTGTTATTTCAAACACTATTTTTAAGATATGCATCAAAACATGCAAGAATTTATGTACAATAATATAAAACTTGAGGAAATTTCGCGTTTAAAGTACTCCAATAAACAGTTTTACGGGTCTATAAATAAAGTTTTGATGTAAGATTCACAAAAAAATTATTCAAAATATAACTTCTAACCGATCTTTTTTACTACATTTGCCTCATCTGCTTACACTATAATTTGCTTACAAATATGTAAAACTTTTTGCTCAAGGCAAGGTAACCATCGAGTATAATTATGGAGTAACAAAAACAATAAAGCGAGCTATGATAACTGGTCGCAAGATCTGGCACACTGCGTCTCCGCCCGCTCTTGTACTAACTCCGGTAATATTATACTACGTGTATATTATGCGTAAACACGTAACGGTATTTCATGAGGTTATTGTGGTTGGATACGCGAGACAGATTTTGATAATCATTGACATGAATACATTAATGATACATGATCAATCTTCGATGACTAGTTTGTAATTATTCGCGAATGTTAAGTAAATAAAAAATAATTACCGTAGAAGTAATTATTTAAGTAATATTTCAAACGATTGTGCATTTTCAGACATTTCAGTCCTCCTTCCGTAATAAGTGTAGGATGGGAAGAGGAAGAGGATTAGACGGTGAGAGGGTGAATATTCTTTCTATTAAAAGTAGGCATATGCAACTCATTTGCTCGTTGCGGGTATGGCCCTAGGAGTAGCGGAGTACATATCATCACGTGAACCACTTGCTCGTCTGCCACATTGTTCTATAAATTTGCAAATTCCGCAAGTCTGAGACAAAGTTATTATCAACTCTTGAATAATCGCTTTTATAGAAGTCCACTTAAAAAGTAAAACAGAATTCATAATCCTACATGTTATTAGGCCTTACACAATTCCCTTTAATGCTAGACACAAGATAAAACGTGTTCAGATCTTGCGATCATGGTAAAAGACAGGTTAATATTCTATTTTTAGTCGGAAAATTTTCCATAAAGATGGCTGTTTTGTGTGAACAGTAAAGGCAATTTTATAAACTCTATAAATATTTAAGTTATTATGCGGTATGTCTCTAATATGTAATTGAAAAGAGATAATCTTTTAATGAAATTAATTATATTACTTCACTAGATATTTACTTAAGTATTTTTTATTTCATGTTTCGTATTAAAATTATAATAATTTGTTACTACGTGTTCAAATTTTGGAATTAATCAGCGTTGTTAGACGATAAAAATTGTTAAGGAGGAAAACTCCGTCAAGAAAATATACATAGATGGATAGTTATTTAGTTTAGATATATGGATAAGGAATATGTGAGAGTAGCGTAGCGCCTATCGTTTTTGGTTTCGTTTCATTATTTTTAGTAAGCTTAATATATTGTCTATGTCCATTATGTTCTTCTTTTTCAAGATATTTTCTGAATCGTTTCATATTTTAAAATATTTTTAAAACATAAAAAAATCCATCTTTTTAGAACATAAATAAAGAAATGAATAAAGCTGTTTTCTTGAAAGAAATATTACTAATTATAATTAATTCTTTTTTTAGTTCCGAAATGTTGCGGAAGACGATAATTACAATTTGCTTGTTCTGTGTGTCTGCACAAGCTCTGGCAAGCAGTGATGACAAATTCATAAAAAAATACGCCATGATGAAGGTAATATTACTTTTTTATTTATATATTATATAGACCAGTATTGCATGAAATTAACAGGATATTAAATTTAATTCAACAAAAAGTTTTTTTTTATAAAAATAAACATTTTACGAAAAATAAAAGGTTCCAAAAGGAACATTCGCAGTCGGTAGGATTCGAACCTACGCTCCCAGAGGGAATCTGATTTCTAGTCAGACGCCTTAACCGCTCGGCCACGACTGCTTGACGTGTTAAGATAAATTATTGTATCTTGTGTATCAACACTGAAATTATTTTAATTTTTATCATGTTATTTAAAATAACATTATTTTAATTTTATTATACATTATTACGCATTACACTAATTATACTGGAAATTAATCATCATCCTTTTCTCACTTTATGTGGGGTCGACACAGTAAAATCGTCATCCATATAGTATGTGTTTTAGGTAAAGTTTTAACGGCTTTTTTTTTGTTTTTGTTGTTCCGGGGGAATTTTTCGTTACAAATTATAGGCGAAATTTTTTGATTAATAACTACTTCTAACTTGTAAGCAAGTTTCAGTTATATTAGCGAACGAAACCATTGTTGCTTTTTGACTGAAACTTAATAAATACTTAGACCTTTATTGTAAAATTTGGCATAAAAACATTTTGTTAATATTACTTTCAGATATACGAAAGCTGTTTTGGACCAGAAGTTGTCAAACAAATAAGAGAAGAGATGAAAGAGGCGTACGCCAAATGCTCCCTACCGCCATCTTTCGAGGAGTCACCGAACCCACCGCAAATGTCCTCCGTCTTGCTCGGGAAGCTACCGCCCGGCTTCTCCATAGACCCGAGTACGCAAACTATCACTAAGCCGATAGATGGCGCTTCCCTAAATCAAGACAACGATTTACCAAACATGGACACGAAACCACAAAAACAAGCACCTATGGCCGGAGTTCTATCATTCAGGCCATTAAATGTAAGCATACACGAATCCGTTTTCGTTTGAAATTTGCCAAAAATAAACAAGATGCCTCCTGTGAGGATTGAACTCACGACCCCTGGTTTACGAGACCAGTGCTCTACCACTGAGCTAAAGAGGCGATGTTTAAGACCTTGAAATATTTCTTAGGCTTATTATTACACAATTGATTCCTTTTAAATTGTCTAAATTAATTTAATTTAAACACGATTGTAATCCTTATTCTGTTTGTTTACAGCCGAATTTCCCTCAGCCGGGTATCCCACCATACATGATGCAGAATCCTCAATTCCGACCCTTCAATCCGGCGGCGTCTTTCTTCCAAACCCCATACAGCGCGCCCGGAATGTTCTACCCACCCGGTCTCCAGTACAATCCGTACGCATATCCACAGCAGTTCCAGCAAGCATTCTACCAGCAGCCATTCTTTGGAGCCGGCAGGATGTCGGTAAGCCGTCTTTTATTCTAACAGTAAACCGAAAGTTATGATTTTTGATACAGAAGTTGAAGCAAATATCTCATGTTATTTGTATGGAGTACTTTCGACGGTGATATTAAAAACAAATTCATGCAGTCACTACGGCGTTCGAAAGTTTAAAGAATTTAATATTATAACTGTCTGTACATACATACGATATGGTTGGTATGGCTACGTAAATTTTCTAGATGGGAACAAGACAGATGAAGTCGTATGAGTCTCCCCGCGACCTGGACCTACGGGACAGGCTGGAGCTAGTCTCGCGCGGGCCGAACGCAGGCCGGCTGCGCAACGTCACCTGTGTTATGCAGGAGCTCGGCTACATCGACCACGCCCTAGAGCCAAACTACGACCAGATCACGCAGCGCATCAACAATCTTCCCGTCTCCACTGCCCTGAAGACCGACATACAGGACGGATTGCAGTTCTGTCAAAAGTTCTCGGTTTGTATAATGTTTTTATGGTACAAGGCAAAAGAACAACGGTTCACCTAATGTTAAGTGACTACCCGTAGACATCCGCAGCAAACAAATGAAAGCAGATGTTTTGCCAACCTGTCTGTTGGACATAGAAGGAAAAAGCAGGGATAGAGAGGGGAAGGGCCTCTACCTATAGACATCCGCAGCCATCAAATTACTAATGTTTTGCTTGAATATTGGATACAGCAGGGTAAAAAGCATAAAGGCATGGGAATTGAAATTAGGCCTCCATCATCTAACTCATCGGACAACGCATAGAAGCATAAAATACCTCTACTATAAAGTACGACCTAATACTAGGTCGCGGTGAAGTACTTCTAGTTGAGCTCCTTAATTCAACTCCTGTCGCGGCTGTGAAACTCTGCCCGCGTTAGCTTGTTGTTGAAATTTCTTTAGAATTATAATCAGACGAGAATCGAGAATGACGCATCACGCTTAGCATCATCACATTATTACAAGACAAACAAGAAAGATATAACGTAGAGAAAAGTAGATATTGTTCATATAATTATTGTGCAATTTTGTATTATATTTCTATTGAGATAATCTCTCACCCACGACAAGTAAGAGCCAGCGCACACCTAATATCTCTTTTATTTTAAAGCTTCAATGTAGGTGTCACTTGTTCTTACATACTTTAACCCTCCATATGCAAGATTTTATGAATAATTTGAAACAGATATAGTTGGCACAAAAGCACCTTTGAAAAATAACACACATGATGATAAAATAGTGGTAGAGCCCGCAACAACATTTGTTGCAGGCAATAGATGTATTCTGCATCGTGTGATAAGTGAGGTGCCGAAGGCCTCTAATCCTCTTCTCTTTATCCTTTGCTAATAAGGGAAGGGAAAGAGGATTTGGCGAGGAGGGGATGAATAGGAAAAGGAAATAATCATTTTCTGTCCATTAAAGATAGGCATCTGCAACTCATAACCTTGTTAAAGATACCTATGGGTAGCGGTCACGTGATATCACCATACGCCATTTGCCATCATCTATACTATTCAAAAACTTAAAACACCTATAACCCTTTACAGCAATGTGTACCTGAAATCAAACGTGATGTGGCGCCGCTTTCTCAGGAGCTCATCAAGCCTATGTTCTTCTTCCGATGCTACAAAGTACGTAAAGGTTTAACTAATTCTAGTCCTTTTTAAGTTATTTTAGGCCATTTTAAGAAACTAACGAGTTTTAAATAATAATGACTGCTGACAGAAAATACACCAAAAGTGACCGTAGCTTTTTTTATATTCAAACGAACTGAGCCTTGGGGTTTCACCCGCCGTGCAATTTAAATCAATTGATGATTTTCCATCATAAACTGAACCCTATTTAATATCAGAGATGATATACATGTGAGGTCAACCTATATTGGATTACAATTACTTTTTATAGGAATTATTACATCGCCTACTTGAGACATTTAGAAGATGACTATAGAAAAATCCTTTGTTCGTCTACGTAATACCAGAAATCTCTGTGCAAATGTCCAAATCTAGGCCCAGTAGTTTTGGATTGATATACCAGTCAGTCAGTTTCTTCTTTTATATACATATTAAATATAAATTGTATATATCCGAGTGTAAGACAAGTTTTATTTCGTTATATTTAGTGATTTATTCAACAACTTACAAGCATACTAAAGCCTTGATTACACAAAAATATACTGTTATCTGCTATTAGTTTCCTATACAAGTATTCACTAAAAAAATCTGTTACAGCACAAGAAACTTGAAGCTTGCATCATGAAAGACATTCGCGAAAGATTCACATCGGAAGATGAGTTGGACTCTGAAAGTGATTTCAGGTGAGTTAGATTGACAAATTTCCCAGTACCGTACAAATTAATAAATAAATATGCGCTCACGCCCGTAACCCAGAGGGTTAGGCAGAGATCATGGATTTCCATTTGGCGCAATCCTGGAACACCTCTCTTGCTTGTTCTACATTCATACATCTACGCATAGATGCTCGTCGGTTATGGGTGCTCCTTATATCGCCCTTTTTTAGTAAGTCACTAATTTGATCGATATAAGTTGCCACTCACTTTTGCAACATAAATTTGTTTCGTTATTCTCTCTTCATTCATCCTTTCCACATGCCCGAACCACCAAATATCTACATAGATAAATCTAACGGCAACGAGTTGTGCGTACATAGTGCATAACTACACATTGCTGCGTCCCTAGAAGAGCGCTTTACAGTAAAATAATGTGTGTAATAAGATACCTTTTATATACTAGCCACTCGCCCCGGCTTCACTCGGGTAGTTTCTCCATACAAACGTTCATCCTTAAGGTAATCGCGCCAACTGTCAAACGACTCTCAGTTATGCTTAAAGCGCTAAGGTTACCTACATTAGAATATGGTCCTCAAGGTTTTTTTTTAATTTTCTAATTATCCGCGCAATTTTCTTATTTTTTTCTTTCACAAAAACATAAAAACACATACAAAAAAATATGCGAAATCGTTCCAGCCGTAATCGGAACTAGGTCATATTAATATAATATATAGGTTTAGGTTTCGATATTTCAATTTTTACAGTAGTACATAAAAATGCAATTAAATAATAAAAAATATATTATTTCCATCGTTTCCGCTAAAAAGGAACGATCTAAACCTGACTTGTATAGATTATATAACCCACTTAACAGATGATTAAATTATCTATACTTTTTTTTTAAATAAGAAATCAGCTCTCGCTGACCTAGCTTCTAGCTTATGTATGTCAAAAGATCTAATCTAAGAAAGAAGAAGATAAAAAATCTAAGATTGGTGAAAACTATTTTTCTTTTTCCTTCTAGATTCATTTCCAGGTCAGCACGGTCTGTGCGCGACGATTCAATGCCAGATCCAAGGTTCGAAGCTCTGGATGAAATGGCCGCCTACTTCTACGACTACCTAAGCGGCAGTACCGGAATGGACTACGATTTGTATTTGTAGATTTTTTTACTAAAAGTTTAGACTTTAAATACGTGTATGTATAAGTAATTATTTTGTTATCTGTGACAATGTAATAAAAAAATCGTAATGCAATTTATGTGTTAATCCGTCAAAAAGTGTAAAACCCTAAAAAAGGTCTAATTATTCTTTTTTGGCGGATTAAAAAAAGGTTCTATAACCAGAGTTTATTTTAAACATTTATTTGAAAGCACATTAAAACTCACTTAAAACGATTTTATGCTAATGGGACTGAATAACCTAAAAGATAAAATTAAGGAATATTCAATGCCAGAAGTTTGAAATATTCAATAATTTTATCTATGTAGATTTGCATAGGCTAATAATTTTAAGGTTTTTTTGCCATTCTCATGGATTTACATACAAATATTTAATCGCTCAAAAAGTTTTTGCAAGTCATTTTCAAATGAAAAGTCACACGTTTTGTGACAGTTTGACAATAATTGTATAATTTTAATGCTAATACTACATGTATGTATTATTTAAAGGAAAATCTTCAATTTGTAGTCTATAGAACGTACTAGAACAATAAGTAATTGTGCTCAGAATATGTATATTCAATGGTAAATGGTTAATAAGGGACTCTTGCAGCTGTTATACCACCAATATTTATTTTTAAAAAAATCGTAAAATCCTAAGATGTAAGTTAATAAAGAATCTGTTGCGAAAACAGACGCTCACACTCTGACCCAGAGGGGTAGGTGGAAATGCCAGATTTCCATTTATATCTTTGTCCTCCCTCGCTTCAACGATCACATATCTACGCATACACTTTTGTCGATAATTGCAATTGGCTAATTGGTTATTATTAATTGAGACCCTTCCATTTGTACTAAAAAGTGATGGCACAATGATAATAATTATTTATGTTACATTTTTTATAATCTCATGTAAGCGTTATCTCTCATATTACAACTAGAACATACTATAACTTAACATAGTACATTAAGCAAAAGATATAATAAGCTGCAAGGGTCGGTTTTCGTCCATTAAGCTTACAGAATGTTTGAGCTTTCTCGACGACAACATTAAAATTTATTCATTCATTTATCTCCATTCAAATTTAACCTCGTTTTTATCGAATTTTCGTTAATATTTACTATATAATTTATAACAAACAAATTAAGCCACGGTTTCACCCGCCGTGCAGCTTAAAGTAACCGAATTGTCCAGTCTAAGCTGAACCCTATTTTATATGATTGATCATGAAGATCAGAGGTCAACTAACATTGGATATTTTAATCTCCTACTTGAGACCTTTAGGGATGCATTTACAAAAATCCTTTCTAGACGCTCGCCTACGTAATAACAGAGATCTCTGTGCAAATTTTCAAATCAGTACGTTGATATATATTAATTTGAATGGAGCCACATCTGTGAGATTAATAATCATGCATTTATTAGTAATTGAAGCATAAACATGTGCAAAACTTACGAAGTAAGTCTTTTAATGTAGTAAATAAAACTATGTTTAACTAACTATTAACATTTGTTTTATTTTAGTTTACTGTTTTAGAGTTAAATAATTGTAAGATTAGAAATAGTACGAATGAGAAGGGCTTTATGTAACTGTCCCTTTGTAATATTGACAACTAGATTTTAGGCGTTTATATCATATTAAGAGAGTTGTATAGCCTTTAGCTGCAGCTGTAGTATAAATGAACCGGAATAGTACCAGGACTTCAGAACACAACAGTGCAATAGAGGTGTTCATACTTCTGCATCTCCTTGGATGTGCCACAGTACTCATGCAAATAATGCACGAAATGGTCGTAAACAAGTTCTTCGTTAGATCTACCGAAGAATACCGAGACTATTCTTTACCCGTAGCCCCACCATTACCGTATTCCATATCTCTTTCCACACCAGCGCCACGGATTCCATATCTCTGTCTCCTTTTGCTCATGTACCATTACTGGGAAGACAAGCAGCACCTCGCGAACCTCCATATACCTGCAATTAGTGTCTGTCTGTCTATCTGTACGGCGTCAATGACCTTTCTAAGTTCTTCAGCACGACTTGTCAGGATCGTTGGAACGAACCCAACATGGGCTAAATAAATGAGTATTTAAAAAATGTAGGTTTTAAAACCTATTCTGAAAAGTCTTTATCACCCAATCGAGGTGGAGATTGTAAAAGTTAATTACAGCCCCTGATTGACTCTTAATTCCTACTCCAACTCACTTCTCAAGGCTTTACAGCTACATAAAGTATCATATCAGCCTAGATCTTAATTTTGGACGTTTCTCATCAAATGTTTTTCGATTTATTAAAAATTATTTAACTAATGTTAATATTAACTTAAGTTATTATTAATTTTATTGAATATTAGTCCTAAATTATTATTTATTAATGTATATTTACTGTTATCATTAATTTCTAATTATGTATTATACAAATTATAATTGGCGAAATAATTTTATGAGATACGTACTTACGTAAACGTACCCTTGATATGTAAACGAGAAGTTGTTTTTTATCCCTTTTTTCTAAACAATAGACGTATGTCCTTGTCAAGTGTGGCCGTTTATATTATTTTATTTTTTTGTAAAACAATTCGCATACTAATTAAATTTGAAGAGAATACGTAATTAGGCAAACTAGTCGTTTTTTTCATTATTCTTAAACAATCTATTGAAAGAAACAAAAGATGTTATCTAACTTGAATTCTTTTTTAAACTTAATCATTCAAGAAATAAATGATATTTGGATAAAATTTAAATATTTTTCGTTAATTTATTTTGCTAAAGTATAAAAGTCATTGTAATTTTGAATATCACAAGAATTTTCAAACGCTTTGCTATTGTTGTCTGTTGTCGTTTATACTTAATTTTATTTAGAATGTATCTTACGAAATTTTTTTATAAGACATTTAATTTTATTATTATCATTTGATATTTAACAGTAACCTTAAAAAACTGATAAACAATTCATAGAATAAGCGAGTATATCGCGTGTTACGTTCTAACCGAGACTCAAAGGTGAACGTCCATCAAACTACATAAAGCATAATTTTCTTGTCTGTTAACACTTGCCTATAATTTTTTATTCATGTGCGTTTTGGAAAACATTTACAAATCTATAAAACAAAATTTTTTGAAAATTACATTTTAAGCTATCGAAATCATACTTGATTACAACATGATTTAAAAATACAATCACCACGACCAACAGAGGTAGGCAGAGATAACGGATTTCGATTTCGCAATACATTTCGCAACAAAATTCATATAAATATCACTTAAAATATTTTTTTTGGTTTCTTACGTATAATTTTAATTACTTGCAAAAATTTGTACAGATGGTTTTAAATAGTAATCAGTTAAACACGAAATCTAAGAAGAAAAGTTTTATGCGATTAGGAATTGATCTCTGTTGTCATCTTTTAACTTAACTACAGACATAGTTGTTGTTGTTTATTTTATTGTGTAGGATCGATCGATGTTAATGTAGATTTGTTATAGCTGCAATGACATTGATTATAGTAATTAATAATTATATTTCCTTTCCAAATAATATTCCATAAGTGCTAGCGAATTATTTTAAACCATAAATAAACTACTGAGCAAATAAATATCAGGACGAGGTATTTTTCTATTTATTTGTAGAAAAAAAAATGCCATCTGTTTGTGAAATCTAAAACCCTTTTGTGGTCGAAACCCACGGACGTTTCGGAGAAAGGTTCGCGCGATTTTTTTGCATACTCTTACAATAAAAAATACATTATGTCTGTTTGTTCATGAGCGGATCCCATAGAAAACTTTCACCGGGATGGCTGCATAAAGTAACAATATTTTTTCTTAAGCTAAAAAATAATTACCTGATCTATAATAGAAAGAGGTAGTGGGAAGATTTGGAGCAATCTATTTCGCTGGTATTATGCTGTCTTTGTTGTTTGGAACATTGCTTTGCTTTGAGGACATATAATGATTTATAATATTTAGTAGAAATTAGTCACTTTAAAGAAAAGGTGCGGCTTAGTTTCAATTTACAAGACAATAATACAGTTGTTTAAAAATTTGTTAACAACACATAGTAAACGCTCTTGAAAGAAGTTTATCTAATAAAAATTAGTTCAGCCAGGAGAACGGTAATAGGTTTAAGCTTGGCCACAACCCGATAAAATTATGACATTTTTTGCATGCAAAACGTCTAATTACGTTGAAAATTTGACGTAGAAAGCATTAAATCAACATATAGATATTTCAAGTCGGAATAGAAGTTAAATAATGAGAACTTATTGCAGCTTTGATCATTGACACGTTAACGTTTGTCACTGGCATGCATGTTGCAGCAGCAGATGTTATGATCAATAAACACCCACTCCTTTCACAATCGGACCTATGTGCGCAACTATTCAATCAACCCGACCGGTATATGCACCTTTGGTCACTGAGGTAAATGCACCATTATTCGACAGCAGAAGTAAAATGTTTTGAAATTATATATATTGCACACATACATATAATAAATAATAAATAGGGTCGCTAGTAGGTAATATGTATGTTTTACCCCGGCTTCGCACGGTTAGTTTTTCGCTAAAAACTTTCATTCGCGTCCTACTTCTTACTTCAGTGGATAAAGTAGAAAAATCTTTTTAATGTTAAGCCCAGTAGTTTTGACTGTGTGTGATATACCAGTCAATCAGTTTCTTCTTTTGATATATAAATTATTGATAGATCTATAGATTATACGCTAATGTTATGTACTAGTTTAGTAAGGATTTATTAGTAAAAATATTTAAGCATAACCTAGTTATTATTTAGATTCTTAGTAGTTATAAAATACTTAGTACATTGATATTCATACTACAACTTAGTTATTTCACCTTTTTTTTATAAGGCCGGAATTGGTGCGGTTACCCTACAGAAAATATAGAGCACCTTTTGATGAAAGTAAATAACATCCACAGTAAGATTCTTGTCAAATAATCGCCTGCGCAAGTGTTGTCGGTGCATAATGGGAACGCAGAAAAAAACGGTGAGTGGAAAGGATTGGCACAAATGGTTTTTAAGGGTTCTATTGTAATCGTGAAAGCCTTTTACGATGATCTATGGAGTTTGCAAGGTGTTTTAACATATGATTACTTGTATGCAACTATTTTCATGTGTATTGTGTATTGTAAGTAACAAGCAACCCGTTCCAGCTTCGATCGGACAGATAGACACACATATAAAATTATTTATGCCAAATAAAAAAATATTAGTTAACAGTGGCAGAACCCGCAATAACAATATCTGTTACACGAATGCGCCGACCGGTGAAATACCACCACATCACAGAAGATGGGCGTGAAACAGAAGTGTGTCTGCACTACGTCTGATGAGTGAGGTGCCGGCGGCCCAAACTTAGTGCTTCCTTATTAGAAAAAGATGAGAAAAAGATTTGACGGACGAGTGAATAGGAAAATTAAATATTCTGTCTATTCTCCTCTGTCCATTTCATTTCTTGTCTATTCCCTACTCTGTCCATTAAAGGGAGGCACCGCATCAGCAACAAGCTAATGAGTTAGAGCTAGAGGGCCTATGAGCAGCGGTCAGTTAGTATCAGCTGACCAGCTTGCTCCTTTGGCACGTTTTTCCATTTAAAAAATAACCCAGGTTACTCGCGAGTAACTTTCTAGTGGTAAAATTGAATATTAGAAATGGGTTTAGTAGTATTTACTTTACCCTGAACAAAAAACAATCAAATATTTTCTCTTTATAATATTAGTACAGATATCACTACGCACATCGGGCTATGATAAGTGATGTTTCACGTTTCCTTTTCTTCAATTAAAAAAATAACTTCAACCAAAATACCAGTAAATCTTGTATACGTCAATAAGTAAATTGTCACATTTAGGTACTTGCGTCCCTCTGAAAAATAATCAATTCAATTTCCGTCTTCGTCTAATAAATAAAATAGTCATAAACTCTTATAAACGATATCATACGATACGAACAGAGTTAAATGCAAAAACACTTAAAAGTTATTACAACAATCAAACACGACCCTTAAACATAAACATTTAAAGTTGAATTTAAAATGACATCTACCTATAAAAAATAAGAAACACTTTAGTCAACGACAACTTGTAACTACAGAACACTTGAAAAGTGTGAAATCCTGTACACATCGGTAATAAAAACCGCTTGGTGTCCACGTGCGCCGTGCGCAGGTGTTTCCCAGCTAATGAGCGGGGTCCCACGGGACGCGAACTCTGAACCGCCAGGCATTTCCTGAAGGACAGACCTTTTCGCCTAATTAGTTGTGGAAACGACGTCTCTAAACGCTGAGGGGAATAGGAAGTTTTCATTTCTAATGAATTAATATATTATTTGTATTTGTTATGAAGAATAAAGTTCGTCGAATAACCAAGCTAAAGCAACGAGGAATTCTGAGGACTGTACCTTCCTCGTCCTCGTTGAAATTTCAAATCAAATCATGAATCCAATCAATAAATGTAGGACTACCTACTCGCCGCGATTTACAAGCGGTAAACATTTCTCATTCATTATAGGAACGACATTGACAACAAAACCATAACATTATTTCTCTTTGATTCAGTCACGCTCGATGTATACCTGTAGTGAGCATAGTCACGATATCTAATACCTATTCATATCTCATCATAATTTAACTAATCTTTTTTTATATTTATTTACTCTATTTATTATATTCTTTTTTGTTGCAGTTTCCTCCTTAGGAATCGATTTTCATATGTAAGCCCGGGGTATGAAAATTTATAGAGATAAAATCTAAAAGGGCTTGACTAGTAGAACAGAATAGATATACATCGAAAAATTCAAATCCAATATGGCCGCCAAAAAAATGGCGGATTAATTTTTTTTTCACGACTACTTCCATAGAGATATAAACAGAAAGGATATGTACTAGTCATGAAATAGACTACATATTGAAAAAAATGCAAATCCAATATGGCCGTCAACAAAATAACTTTTTCTTTACTTTTACTCGACTTTCGGTAAATATTAATATGTTCTATATATTTTATAATCGTTCGTAAGGAGTAACAGTGGTAGAGGCCGCAACAACATCTGTTGCACGAATGGGCCGACTCGACCGGTGAAATACCACTATCTTACAGAAGACAGGCATGAAGTAGAAGCATTCTGCGTTTCGTCTGATAAGTGAGGAGGGGATAAATAGGAAAATGATACATTATTTTTCTGTTTGTCTGTTAAAGGTAGACAACGCATCAACAAATCGTTAGTTTATTGCAGATGCCTATGGGTGGCGGTCGCTTGAAGAAGGGGGGACCGGTTGCTCCTTTCCCACCTTCTGTTATAAAAAAAAAGTAAACTCCAGTTGTGCGTCAGAGCTGACACACACACGTTTCTTTTATTCATCCTCATGACGTTTTCATTGGGATTATACGATCTTGTACATATCCTATTTTTTTATACAGAACCGGAGAAAAAAAATCAACATCGATTTCTTTCTGTAACAGGCAAATCGTAAATCAAGTCAAGTTTTAATATGGGAACTATCGGGAAGTTCCGGCAGGAACGGAACCCTCCCCGGGGTCAAATAAGTCATAGGATCGGTAACCACTTGGCGTATTCCCAAAACAATCATAACATTATCCGAACAACATAACTTTTCGTGCGAATATTTCTTAGTGACGTTCCAGATTCGATGACAAAGAAAGTCCCTACTTAGTGGACAAATAGCCATTTTTTTAACGACATGAGGGAAATAAATTTGTAATAACTCTTTGTTATAAAAGTACTATATTCCAGATAATAAGATGCTCAGCAAACATACAATACGTAAATTAACATAGTCATTTAAGTAAAACAAAAAAAAAGAAAGAAAAATGTATAATTCTTACACAATTGAAAGTCGGACCTAAGTCATACAAGCGAATTCAATAATTTGTTTCTTTGACTGGATACGAGTTTATGTTTGTTTTGTTCCCTGGGTATTTTAAATTGCGATTTATGATATAATTATATGATTATGCACGTTGTATTTGAGTAACCCAGTTTTATTTTAATAGGACCTTGCAAATTGTTAAGGAACATCGTAATAAAGACGATTTTATTCATTGAGTCTGCTTACACGAGTCGGAGTATTATAATATTATTTCACCTAGATACACTCAGAGCCCAGTTAAGTAGACATCAAATCAATGAATCGGGCTTTATTTAATATGTCCTGATTTTCAAGCGAACCACCTTAAATTCCATATTAAGATTATGTTTTAATGCGATTTTGGTATAAAAATTTTACTTGTTTTTTTTGAAGTGAAAATTTAGTGTAGCATTTTTTCGTTACGCGTCACATTTTTCCGTTACGCGCCATCTTTTTCTTATTTTCGTTACGCGTCACATTTTTACGTTACGCGCCATCTTTTTCTTATCCCTACCACGCGTGATTTATTTTTTATTGAACTATTGTCGCGCTTTTCTTCCCGTTTTGAGTTTCACTTCTGTCGGCAGTACTTATGACTGCCTGTGTTTTTTTTATTTATTAAATGTGAGGATACAATTCAAAGGCACCAATCAATAAGTTAGAATATTTTTTTCCTTTACTGTTAAGCAAAAGAAAAAACAAAGTCCAAGCAAAAAATATTCAAAAAATGCCGAAAAACTTTTGAAATACGAAACGCACCGATTTAATGTTTAAAGTTCTGCGACAAAAAGGTCCAATCGACGCCTCCCGCTCGCCGCGACCCGCGATACGACAGAAAACACATTCTCGATGATTTATGAAGCAAATTAACGAGAATATATCCTCATTCCTGAACATCATTTCCTGCTAGAGCAAACTCGCATTGGGCCCGAAGAACTCACGAAAAAATGTAGCCAAAAATTTCAGATGATTTCAACCGACGTAACTAACGCGAAAAGTTGAAAAAAAAAGGTCGTCGTGATCTTTTTATGAATAAGGAAATAAACTTATGCGTTTTCATAAGCCTCTCATAGTCTCGTCGGTTTCTCGTTGTTGAGGGCCTTAACCTCTCTTCATGAGCTTATCTTTCGTGGCCTTCGTCCATCTTGTATGATCATCTGTGCCGTGGATGAGGTTTACAACGCACTAGCAAATAAATTATTGACCTCGTGTTGTAGGCCAAAGACAAACAGGGTTATAAGATGTAGGTTGATCCTACGGCACATATGACGAAACGTAAAAAAATTGCAACATACCTACGTAACGGTATTCTGTACTTAACCGGCCAAACCAAAGCTGATGTCGTTGCGTGTCTCTCCATTATCTTTTTTATAAGTTAGATATTCATTACGGTGTATTTTATATGAATTTAATTTAAAATATAAAACAATTGAATTTTGTTTTTCGTCGCATCAAAATATTATTTAATTCATATACTAAATCGTACAGAGGTAGAAAAATATAATAGTAGTCACTTTCATAAAAATATACTTATTAAAGGCACAGGCAACTATTTTCAAAATGCCAAAGCGTCTAATTTATTAATTTAACTGCGAAGTGAAGGATCACTCGCATTCGACATCCGCATACCGTTCGGCTCGTGTTACAATATTTTTTATCTGCAGCTGAAAAAAAGTAACGATAAAAAGTTGGCTACATGCGGCGTGCGGTGGAAACAAGTGCGTCGTCTAAACAGCCGCCTGATAGCTGCCATCAAAGATTAAAGACTGAGACACGACATACAAGTTGATAGTTCAGAATAATATTTTAATTTCTAAAGTGAATTTTCGGAATGATTCCAGGAATTTATATTCACAAATCTTTTCTTGGTATAGTACAAAAATGTGCGAACTTGGTTTTTCTATGAAATTATTAATTTATGTACACGTGATATCATTAGAAGACCGTTATATATACTATAACCGTTAGGCTACAATTGTTCTGGAATGGATACTAAAAGTCAGTAAAAGATGTATAGCATGTATTAAAAGTTAAAAGAGATGATCTGTGGTCAACCTTGGTTGAGTTTGGATTGAACAGTGACCTTATACAAGCGTTAAAGTCTCTTTATAAAGATTCT
>JWHW01045509.1:33342-44168 GCA_000931545.1 Papilio glaucus
GAGGTGTGCCAGGATCGCGCCAAATGGAAATCCATAATCTCTGCCTACCCCTCTGGGTGACGGGCGTGAGCGCATATTTATTTATTTATTTCATGTATTAAAATTTGGATTACTAGTCACATATGGATTGAACTTCGCATGGAATTAATTCTCTACTTTTAACGTACAATTAACAATAAAAAAACAGCTTGTCTCAATAAAACGTCGTGTCTATATTCCTTTTTATAATCATTGCCAAACTTAAGTCGTTCATTAGACGGGTCGTTCGTCTTCATTGCATGTGACGGAGATAGTTTACTGTTCAAATTAATGTTTCAAACGAACTTCAAAAACTTTGTTACAAACTAAAATAACGATAAATCTGTTCGATGCTTATTTTTAATGCTTTATAGAAAAAGTCCTTTTATGCATTCAAAATAATGAAGTCCAAAATGTTTTATACCTATTTCAACATCACATCAATATATAAGTTGTTTATTTATTTTTCTAATACCATAAATCTATCAAACGGACTTTTTTTTGTCTGGACATATTTAAATTCTATGTAATCTAAATATCTGTGTCAACTTAAGGTTGACACAGATATTTATATTTAGATTAGATTTACAACGATTTACAACGATGAGTTATCGTTGGTAAATAACGTAAATATTAAATCTAGTGATGCTCACATTTACCCGACTGACTCAGGAAATGGATAATTGTTTTTCGCGTGCATGAATTGCATTGTACCTATTTATGTATGTCCGTTCTATTCTGACCTCCTGTAGCCCAAATATTTTCACCAATTTTAAAGATTAGATTCGCAATCTTCCCCGGGGAATCATTGGTATTATAATGTTATGATGAATGATGATAATCTTAGTCATACAGTTAGCTAGGATTTTTTTATAAATCAATTGTTATTTGTTAGCCTCCGTCGTACATATCTGCATTACATTACTTATTGTCCTCTGTTACTGATATGCTTTTAAAAGTGAACCTAGATGCAGTGCAAAGTTCAGTAATTATGTAGTACAACAAAACGAGTACATAGGCTTACAAGAGGTTTACGTAATTTTTCTATTGAGTTTGTCGTCTTTGAAACACAAGATAAAAATATTTTACAAATGATTCATTTTTTCTTGAAAAATATCTAATTTAAAAGTAAAGTTTTCATTGATACATATATGACGTACTTTATTAAAAAAACAACTTCTCATGAACCATAGAACAAGGAATTTTGTCGCGTATACGCGTAAGTTGAGCGTGAACGAGAAGTTGGAGCGCCGCGTCGTCAGCTGACGAGGGTGTCGCCGCCATGTTGACAAACCACGTCCACGACTCGACGCTTTAAGTGCCGACTGGTAGTTCTTCTACTTGACATTTTTTTCTCATCAGAAACATTTCTAGTTTGATATGTCATGACTTAAACTAAAACATAGAATATTCGACGATCCGATAATGAAATTACTTTGTCCCTTAGCCTTTAAAATGACTAGATAATATTTCTGCTTACCCAGTCGGGTTAATGAATGTTTTTTTTATTTTTGCTATATTTATCCCTAAACCTTTTTAAGTTAAATTTACATACCATTTTACTAAATTTACCTAAGGATTGTTAATCTATTTCAAAATTAAATAGTTACAAAAAATATTAAGTATATGCAATCGATTAACGCCTTATTAGAAATTTATGTCACAGAAAATGGGCATACATAATAAGACTGAGAATGCTGAGAAAGAAAATCTGATGAAATACTTAGTTTTAGCTTACGAGATTACCGCCACGTGGGGTATGCAATCAACTACCATTATTCCGATGGTAGTATCAATGAAGAGCTTCGTTCGATCAACATCTTAAGAAGCTCTCGCTAAAGAGTTGGATAAAGGATTTTAGAGTCTGCCTGCATTGTGAGAATGTTCTTCTCTCTGTAACTCTAACCACTGGTTGCTGGAAACATAGGACTCAGCAGCCGGTGGAACACTATTTTCATACAATATATTTTAGAAGATCTGTTATTTTTGTAGATTTTTAAAGTATATTATAAATTAATAAATTTTAAAAAGAAATAAAGAAAATAATAATACATAATTGGGACATTGTTCACACGCCCATCTGATCCCAGACTAAATTGAGAACAAAGTGATTGTGCTATGGAAACCAGATAACTGATATACTATTCATAAACTAAGTATGCAATTATATTAACTGACATAATATGACCCTATATATTCTATACTTAACTATACTTAAAGGTGTATGATCAAATCAATTCATTTGACCATAAACTTTCTTAAGTTACGTGAAAACTTTTTTAAATGCCAACGTCATTTCTTGTCATTTTGCAAATTTATCTGTGTCTATGGTGCAACAAAAATTGGCGCAATTAATGACAAAGGAGATCCTTTTTTTATCTGGCATCTGCAACCGGACACTGAGCTCGGGCCGATAACGCACCACAATGACTACTGGCTGCATAAATCTCCTTCCAGAGAATTTACAACAATTTTACGAATTGTTTTTTGCACGATCGTCCACCCTCACATCATGACTCTATTGTACGTAAAAGTGTGATTTTTTTCCGGTCATTTTAAGGGCCTTTGTAAAAAGACGTGTCCCAAATGATCCCCCTTTTTACTTAATGGCCTACAGCTGAAGCGGTGTTTTTGTCGTTTCTACATGCTCGTTATACGATGAAGAAAGTTCAGACTTTAGATTACAACGGTCAAGTTATAAAACAAGTTACATTACACTTATTACTGTTTCTAATATTAGTTATCATTAAATTCAACAGATACAAACTTAAATCATTCTTATTTAAAACGTACATTATATTACACATTATACCTGGTTAGATTGCTTTCCACCAGAATAAGTCCTAACATGTATTTATTTCTAATTTTATAGCTGAATACTATTGTCCCCATATGGCGCCACCATATTGCCACTCAAGTGACCAGTACATATGCAAACGAACTATTGAAATGACACAAAATATGCATAAGGACCATGGTAAACAGACACGTCTCTCCCTGTTTACTATCCGTTTGGTGGTGTAAGTGCTTTTTATTAATTTATTCAATTATATCACGAAGTAATGTGACGTTATTGTAAGTTTGCTTACTGATTGCTCTCTTTAATGATATAAAACAAATATGTAGGTAGAAGCCGTTAAATGAATATATCCTCACTACGATGGTGGTCTGTTGTGGCCAACAGATTAAAAATGCTGTAAAATTGTCAAACACAATTCCCGGAGTTCGGTAGGTGGCAAGGCTCGAATCAAGATAACGAATAACTCCTCCTACTGACCTGCCAACTTGCCGCCTGCTTCGACAAATTGAGATTAATAGGTGCGAAGAACAATAAATTCTTATTTTGAAAAAGGAATGGAATTAATAAGCAATGGAAGCGTTTAAAGAAATTATTATAATAAATATAGTTTAAGTTAATGAGACTATTACGGTCTTACTTATTCATTTAACTTTAATTAAACATACATATTTTAAGTGATAAGCGTTCGTTAATAATTTTGGAAGTTAACCTGGAGTTTTGAAGACCTAACCTCAATATGGCTTGTTATTTTGTAATTAATACGACTTTATTATAAAAATATTAATGTAAACACGTAAATTAAAAATCTAACACTTGAAAGTTAAGCTAAAATTATCATTTCCATCTAAACTCAGCCTTCCCCACAACGCTATTGTAATTTGTAATTCGTTATCGAAAACTCAAATCACATTTCTTTTGTGTTCATACTGGCTGGCATGTTAACAAAAACTTGATTCAATTAGCTTTGCACCCGCATTTATCCTGCATTCTCTTGTATATGTAACAACACTATCTGTAATTGTTCATATAGACAAAATTAAGATAATGATTAATAAATAAGATTTTAGAATGGCGTGAGAAAACAAGATACATCCGTACCGACATGTACATGTGTAATATTCAGCGTTTCTTTTACTAAAAAGACTTCACAGTCTTGCCCTTAGTATACTGTCTAATTTAATGCGTTCGTGAAATTATCTATATGCATGTAGTTCAAAATATTTGATAAATATGTACACAAAACCTGCACGAAATTAAAAAAAAAACAACGATTAATCGAAAATTAAAATATGCCTACAAGTATGTACAAATTCAAGATAAAGTAATAATGTAATATTGCCAGGTGCGTTTACCAATCTCCATTTAACAGGTGTAACTTTAAAAAACATTTTTTGCGTGTGGCAATGTTCTCCTCTCTACCCATATGTCACTCGCGCGCCAGCCGACGTGGAAGGGCGTAAGGCGTTCGAAATTCAAACGGCAGCTGAACAGACGCAGAAATAAATAAGCGGCCATGACACGCGCCGCTCGCCCTCCCTTTTATAATTATTTCATTTTATTTTTAAATTGTTTTTTCTGCTCCACAAGGATTCCCCTCTTTATTCTCTCCATTTCAAAACAATGCGCTCCCCTAACACCTAATGGTTGCTTTCGGGCGTGCGTTGTTTTAAATTGGATACGGGCGTATAATAATAAATGGATGGTTTTAGCCCGGCTTAGAGCGCTTGAGTGATGCTAATTAAATTGAAGCCCATCCTTTACGCTTTTATATACATTTTGTGTATTGCTTTTTGAATGTCATGTACCAACTATCATCATACCTATTAAGGAACTATCACGACCTACTCTACTGTATGTACTACTGTATGACCTACTCTAATGTAGTAAACAGAGATATATAAATTTATCTAAATAAGCACTGATCCCTATAAGATCAAGGTGGTATTTACATATTTAACTATATTTAAATTAAGCTACTCGTAATAACGAATGAATTTATCGTTTTTATTATAGATGATTATCGGGCCACAAAAATTTGGGAGTTATTTAATATAATATTTTAGAAAAAATATATATATATTGCCGTCGGTCTTTTTTAATGTAAAGATAAAGTACAATAATGTACGGCTCCACAGCTATTATGTATATCAGTCGGTACACCTAGTCGGGTCATAAATTCTGTCAAAACCTTTTTTTATTAAATTGGCGAATACGAATTCGATTAATTTTAAAACTGGAACGTTTCCGCTTTCCGAATATAAAAAAGAAATTAATTTTCATTAATTACCAAATATGGAGTGGTCGAATAAAGAAGATAGAGTCGCGGTTATTGCGTTGCACGGCTGTGGTTACGAGCAAACAGAGATTTTCAATATCCTGCAAAATTTGAAAATAACACTCTCATATGTTTATCGCACTATCAAACGGTACACTGAAGTGGACCGACCGACCTCGCACAGTTAAGATACCAGCTATCATTAAAAGCTCAAAAAAATTGTTTTCGGATGAAAAAAAAATTACCATCGAAAAAAGTTACAATAAACAAAAGTATTAGGTGTATGCCCACAGCAGTGAAGAAGCTAGCCCACGTATTCCGAGGGTTAACAGACATTGGGACACCGCACAACAACAGGACTCTGCACCAACTCATAGGGCATGAAGCACACAAAACTGGTTAACCGCCCCTGGAATCAACTTTATCGGGCATGAAGACTGGCCCTCTTCTAGTCCAGATGTAAATCCACTGGAATACAAGATATGGCAACATTTGGAGGAGAAGCTCTGCGTCTAGTTAAAGCAGCGGCAAAAATAGATATGAATGTGGTGCGTGCTGCCATCGATGACTTGCCGCGACGATTATGGGCATGTATTAAAAATGGGCGATGGTATTACGAATAATGTAAATAAAATTATATTCTACATTTAATTTCATATATAATTTCTGAATAATTAAAAAAGTGTATCATTAATTAAATTAAAAGTTTGTGACAGAACTTATGACCCGAATAAGTATACTGCAGGCAGCAAAGTCACGGGCTTTGGCCGTTTGTTATTTTATAAACGGAGGTATAGTCGTTTGCGACTATACCTCCGCTTATAAAATAACAAACCGGCCTTTTTTATAACATTCCCCACTGCAGGGAAACAGGCCTCGTCTTCAGAGAGAGGGAAAGTAGGCAGGTAGGGGAAGGTAGGTCTCCGTTTGGAAAGTAGGTGGTTATGAATAATTGAACTTCTAAGGACTGATAGAAAATAGTTAATATATTTTACACGAATTTTTAAACTACCATATTCCAACTATATGTGATTTTGTTTTCATATTTTACCTATTAAAGTTAGGGTAAGTTCTATCATTTGAGTTGATGTTTTACATGTCTCTACCAATATATATTTTGGTCGCTATATGAACAATCGTTTCTGTATTTATTAACAGCCGGAAGCTGCAACCGGAGCCGGTAAAGCAGGTAAACATTACAGTATCTAGAAATTCGATGCCAGCTAGGGGCGACACGCGACAGCACCAAAATAGCGGCCGCAGAATGTCGTATATTGACAAATCTTACGGCCTCGCTGCACCAACACACCGTGTGTATTATGAGAATCCGAACTAACTCCGACAATATATCAATCCGGCTCCCCTTATGCGGAAGGGGAGCCGAGTCTATTTTAAATATGCTTCCCTCTACGGTTTTATATTTTTTCCTTGAGTATTTTTACGACAACGTCCAAATTAAGACGACCCCTCAATCGATGCACTTTTTCTCTCTCGATACGAGTTACAATATGTAAGGAGGGGGCAGGGTGTGTCATTTAAAAACGGTGATAGTTTAATAATAAGTTGCAGCCGTCGCCACGTACGACATGAGCGCGTGCGTGTTTTCGTATTTGAATGGAGAACGTGCGCTCGCCGCACGCGTCTTTTACTTTTTTATTGGGGGCACTCCAGCCAATCAGATGTGATGTGGTAAAAATTGGGGAGGTTTTTTACAGTAGTTATAAACAGTCGGATATATAAAACACTTATGTGAGTTTTTTTATAGATTAGAGGCGTGTTCAGATTTGACATTTATCTCGGAGTTTGAAAAAAGGCCTTATCAACGCTCATTCTATTCATTCATTCCGTTTCGCTTGGATTAAATAAATCGATAATTATTTTTTCTTTTAATCGCATCGATTTTTAACAAACGCAATAATAGTAACAATTATGTAATGAACTTTGTGATATTTATACGGCAATTGGCAATTTATACAATGAAAAACAAAATTATATTCAGTTTTAAGAACACAAAAGACAAATATAAAAAATCGTATTCTGCTATCGTGATATCATTATAGTTAAAATTAAAGGCCAAGATCAAGGTAAAAGACAAAACATACAAAGTCATAACCAAGTCAGTATTCTCTGGCTATTCCCTCGGGCAGAGAATACGTATATGTCTATTTCCTGTTGCATGATTTTAAATTAATAAATATGTGCTCGTAACCCAGAGGGGTAGACAGAGATTATGGATTTCCAAGTGGCGCGATCCTGGCATACCTCTCTCGCTTCTTCTACATCCATACATCTACGCATACAAGCTCGTCGGTTACGGTTACTGCTTATATCGTCCTTCTTTAGTATGTCAGTTGTCTGATCGATATAAGTTCTAGTTGGACGTCTCCTACCAACATGTTCACTCACTTTCGCAACATACATTTCTTTCGGTACTTTCTACTCATTCAACCTTTTGACATGATTATATATAGATGACATGATAGAGATATTAACGATTTTATTAGATCACTGTTCAATCCAAACGCAACTATGGTTGACCATAGATCATCTCTTTTAATTTATATGCCTTTTCCAAATCTACGACGGCGCAGAAAACTTTTTGGTTTACAGGCAAAAATAATCTGTAATCACGATATAATAAAAATTCATATTTATACATTCACAATCACTCATTGAGTTCTGAAGAAAAATTCATTATACTATTAACAACACCGATAAATCTAAATATATACAATTATTGTCTGTAATTCTGTTTCCAAATATACATAGGAAATATTACATCAAACAGTTTAAATGTTGATGCTGAAAAACACAGGTTATTATATCCTATCAGTTTGAGCTACAATTACTATAACTTGACAGTACCCGGAATAAAATCAAACGAAAACATACGACCGTATATTATTTTTCCTAATACCGTTATTTTCCGGGAATGGCAAATACGTCTTATGGATAATTGGTTTCCAAATATTAAGTTACCGAAGCGGTGCGTTTGTTTGTCAGTGCACAACGAAAAGGAAACGATATGTTTTGACTATATTTATTTGCCCAACAATGTATTTACTAGTCTCATGTATGAGTGAAAATAGCACGAGACTTTGTTTCATCAGCTTCGGTAAGGATGTATAAAATCTCGTACGACGCGTTTTCGTCGCTTATAGTATGTAGTGAACTATGATGCCCTCCGTGACCAAGGCGAAGAAGCTTCGATTGCCACGTTGTAAAAAAATTCCTTGTACCTCTGACTAATATTATAATATTAGATCGTATTATATACAATCATAGACTTTAATTTTATTGAAATGAAATGCCGAACATCTATATTAGAGCCAGATTCTAAATAAAACTTCGCACCTAACTAGGATAATTTTCAAAACAGATCTCGACAAAAACGCCGTGGCGGACACCAATTAAGATGGATGGAGGTCATCGAGTGGGATCTTGCTAAGAGAAATTTGAACCCAGCATTGGTTCAGGACAGCCGGCGTTGGAGAAGGAAACCAGGAGAGCCAAAAATAGGGATGCCGATTGAAAAAGCGGACAATACGTTTTTTATTGCATTTCACTGAATGGACTTAAATACGTTTTATGTGAGAAAATACTAAGATGGCGCAATAAATAACAAGATTATTTGGTATTTGAATTATGAGAAGTGTATTTCCAGACATTGTGCAGCATACATATTTAAAATCTATTTGGTCTAAAAATGTCTTGGTATTTTTAATACATAATAATAATAAGCAAGTTTTTGTCAATAATCACTAATAATAAGTTTCGGCTTTAGGTCTAGTTCCATGTCACAAGATATCTATCTCACAGAAGACGGGCATGAAGTAGTAGTATCTACGTTTCGTATGATGAGTGAGGTGCCGGATTCCCCAATCCTAGTTTTCCCCTTCCTTATGTGAAGGGTAAGAGGATTTGATGGGTAAGGCGATGGATAGAAAGAGGATTTTTTTTGTTTATCACTTCCTCTGTCCATTAAAGGTAGACAACGCAGCTTCAGCTCATTAGTTTGTTGCAGATGCCTATGGCTTACGATCACTTAATATCGGGTGAAATGCTTGCATGTTTGCCACCTACTGCTATAAAAAATCTAAACGTAAATGATGAAACATAATATAAAACCATGTCGTGCTAAAAGAACATATTGTCTTTCTTTTTATGTCAGCTTGCTATTAACTCTATGTCGCATAACGAATAAGTCAAATAACATCGTAAATTGGATACGGCTGCGGCAGTTACTGAGTCCGCATCAAAAAGAAATCAACGAGGGACATTTTCGTAGGCCGTAAAAATATCGCAAAGCTCTTATAGTGGGAGCGCGGGGGAGGGGGCGGACCGGTCGCCTTGGCAACCGTCGACCCTCCGAGGGGAAAAAACGGGTAAAAATTCCGGGAGCGAATGGACGCTGATTTTTTATGGCATCGTACATTTTTTCCTCAGCGCGCCGCGACGCTGAGCGTCTTGGGGCAACTCTATGTGTGTGTATACGAGACGTACAGTATGTTTTTATTGCGTATTTCCTATTATACCTTTTCAAATCGTGAAATATATCAATTAATGATATATGTGGCCCACTGGAATATTAGAGCTTGTTATATTTAATTCTCATACATATTTAGATCGGTTAACATCGATTGCCGGCGACATCTAGCCGGATTACATTAAAAGACATGATCAATTGACACAGACAATACTACAGTTTTCTCTTCTCTTCTGTTCTCGTTTTACAAGTAGTTTAAAGTTATATTTTGTTCACCTATTGTTAAGAGTTGTTGCTAGTTAAAAGTTTATTACCAAACCAACACAACTTTCGATGCCACTTTTATTGATTACCTTACTACTTATCATAAACATTATGATGACTGTCGATACTCCTTAGGAATCAAAACAATGTAATAGAACACATAAACTAATCTCAGAACATCCTGTACACCGTCCGATACTCTCCAAAGAGAAGTAAATCGTAACAGCTATGTGTGAGTGCGGAGTACGGAGCCTGCAAATATTATAAGTATGGATTTTATACGCGTCTCGTTCTAACGTGCGCCGTCTCTTTTTATCTTTCGCGGGAAAAAATATTCTCGAAGGGAATCTAAAATTATGTGCGCGGGGGAAGTTCGCCAGTCGTTATATGAAAAGGGAATCTGAAGTCATTTCGCTTCATAAATCTTATGCTCTATGATGGCTTGTTTACGCTAAGATAATAAATAATGTTTATAAAAATATTGGCCATCACAGTCTACTTCGTTCGCCTTACTTCATCGCGAAGTTTGGATTATAACAAAATAAAAACTATCATGTGTCAGAGGTGCCCATGGTCATCCCATAGCCATTCCCCATTCACGAGTATTATCTATATATTTAAAAATAGATGTTTGATGAAATTTTAGGAATTGTTCAGAATAACCTTATCCGAATCCGAAAACCGAATAATGCCTTATCCTGTGAAACTTGGTAGCGATCGAGTCAATATAATTAGGGCTACTTGAACGATGCCGGGGCATAATACTAGTTCACAAATAATTACATGACAGAATTATATGCGGCAAAAAAGTAGTTTTCTGCTACCTCAGAAAGAAAAACCTATTAGAATGCTGATATTGGTACACATAAATACTAGCTAAGCATTTTATTTTCGATCTGGCGGTCGTTGGTTCGTATCTCGAACAAGCGCACATCGCAGCCGTAGATACGAATTTATATTTCGCGTACTCAACTCTACGGCTT
>JWHW01045509.1:44200-56999 GCA_000931545.1 Papilio glaucus
AAGCCGTAGAGTTGAGCATGCCATGTACAGTTTGCCAAATGGCAAACTAATGGTTGCGCTATGAGGCGTTCGTTCATCTTATTTCTAAAGTTTTACATGTTTTGATGCGTTGTTATTAATCGTTGAGTGTGGAATTTAGCTTAAAATACACCTCACCGCACCTAGAAGTAAATTGCAAATAAAATTTGTACATTTTGTGTATTGTGTTACTTTTTAATTAATGTATTTATTAACTATATTCAATATTTAAATCTTTATAAATAAAATCTTTTTTTTAATATCTACTTATTAAATCAATATGAAACATCAATTCAGTTATTACCGTCAGATCACACGATGATGCTTGTGACAATGGGGGCGACTCAATTCCGTTCGTTTCCCTAACCCCTTTCGCTATTATTAGATACACGGTTCCAACTACGTTAAATTATTTTATGCCATCGATCGATTGTGAGCTTCGTCGGTTTAATATACTTGACTTGAATTGACGGACTTGGCATTTAAACTAATAGCAAATTGTGAACTGAACAAATCATTCACAATTTGACATATCATGTAAACGAAACATACCTAATTTTGAAGTGAAAACTTCTTTCGCATCGTTTAGACTTCATTTGGTAATGTAAAAGCTTAACCCCCAAGACGATCCAACTGTTTGTTTCTAACCTTACGTGTTTGATGAAACTGTTTGATGTAGGTTTGAACGGTTGTCAAACGGCACTCCGCAGTTTGGTTGGGCACGCCGCCGTAATCGGACTTTTCACTGTTCACATTTGACGTTCCGAAGACGTTGTGCTTTCAATTTCGTCGCCCGACATCTTCACACAAAAGCTTACGCTACAAAATCCAGCACATGTACATAGTTACTATACTTTCTTTATACATAGAAACATTACGTTGAAGTATCATGTTCCAAAAAGTGCCTAGTTTTAATATTGTAATCATGTTTAGAATAATTATAAAATTATATTTTTTTTTTCAAATCTTACAACTCCACATCGTATTTGAATGAATATTTGAGTTTTTTAAATAACGTTTTGTATTATATGACCCGAACTACGAACCGACCGGAAGATGGACAAGAGAAGTATATAACATATGCATACTACACTTATGTTATTCATAATAACAAAGGATTCTACAAAAACAACGTATTATATTTTCGACAACGAATTCCCCCTGGTTAAATTTTCATTGATTTTGTCCACCGATATACATTCTATGTGACAACAAATCGATGCCCCTATACATTATGTATAGTCAACCCCATCGCAAGTGAATTGTCGCAAAAAACGTGCGGGGTGTGTGGGAGAGATTGCTTTGGCAGAAAAAGGGTTGCTTTCACCCTCCTCGCCCCGCCATGTTTTATTCATGGCGCGTTGAAGCCAAATCAGGAATCCCATATCAGAGTTTTCGCATTGGTTCGCCTATTTACTCTTTTGTTTGCGAGATTGTACCATTTCTGAAACTGTATTGTATGCATATTCATTGGTTCTATTTTCTATTGAATGTACTAACTTTTAAAAGTATCGCTATTAAGCGTTTAGATGTGTTAACAGTATACAGGGGTATATAATCAAATTTTATAAAACTGGAACCACATTTAACCACGAGAAATCACATGTATCAAATACCTAGCCGTAATAATAAAAAATAATTGTACGCAATTAAACATAAGAATCAATTCTTAATCATATTTATTTATGGAGTCGGTGTCAGCCAAGATAGGTCTGTAACTAGGGGTACTGACGACGCGAGTTCCCGGTGAGAGGGTAGGAGGAGGAGGGCAAGTCGATTGCGATTTTCATAAAGTCTAACTATTTATATAAAATGCGATGTATGTATGTTCCCTACAGACCTTTAGACTCCGAAACGGCTGGACCGAATTCGATGAAATGTACAGGGAATATTCAGATTGGCATAGCGGGTGTTCCTGTAAAGTTTGGTATCGATAGGATCAATATGTTTAATTGCGTAGAATTATTTATAACCTTTTAGTGCATTCGTTGTTTTTAAATACAATTTTTTTTAAGTCGGTTTTGTTTTTCTTTCTTATTTTTTAATTACGCTATCATTTTTACAGCACTTGACATGCGTGAATTTTGCTGTCACTGTCTTTGGATCACTTTTGAACAGTAATTTGTATGAGTACAATATATCTTTAAGGTAAAATATCATTGGTCGCATACCTCTGTATATATGATCGGTACGTCATGTGCATGATGGTCATGCGAAGTCAGTGCTTTCCAAGTGTCGACGGCGTCTACAGAAGTGTTTACTTTATGAATAAACCTAAGAAATTCATAAGATACTCGCGAACATGCATCTAATTGTTAAATTAAAATTGCGAGGTAGACGAGTACGTAGACGTATTACTGGAAGGAGAGTGTGCAATAAATGATAGAATACCAGTATTTCTTTTACACCATGCGATGCACCAGTACCGGGAATCGGTGAGCAATGCAGGTGCGAATGTGGCTCATCGATCAATTGTGGCATTTACTACGCAGGCTAGCCGAAAGTGCGATAAAATGCGACAAAATGGACATTCCTAATCGCCGTGTCCTTTTAAAAACTACAAAAGACGGCGTTATAAAAAGAATGTCTTCTCTAAAAACCGCTAAAAGATTTCTAACCTTATTAAAAGAATAGAACCCTATCACTATGACGTAAGGTTGAATTTACAATAAATACAGTTTTAATGATTGAAAATAGTATAGCATTGTTAGGTGTGTTTAAAAAAGTAGCGTTCTGAAAAAAAGCGCATCGATCTTATGTCATTGTTCCCGCAAACGATTCATGTGTATTATGAACCCTACGTGCTTTATGCAAGTCTCCGGGCATTTGGATCTTTTTACCTGCAAACGGTTAAATTAAACATTATTTTCTACGATTACCGATTACATGACGTCCTCACAGATAATAAAAAATGAAACGTAAAACAAAAGAAAAGTGTCATACCAACATTTTACCATTCGGCACTGTTCCACTTTTTTACTTTTCAAGCCTTCTCCTTTGTATTTTAAAGCGAGGTTTACGGTGTCGGAGCATCGGGAGAGAATGGTAAAGGAAACTAGAGTAGCTTAGTCATTAACCACTATCATTAAAACAAATTGATGACGTCATCATTTCCTCTCTGAATCGATATACTGAGTATGTACGACTCCAATCGGACCATATTCTTCGTGGCCCGCCCTAAAAGCACTCGTAACGGGAACTCGAACATAAAATGTGTCCGAAACGATAAATCGCCGGACGTCAAGGGGTATTTTTGAGCCATTTTTAATTTATCTGCCCCCTGCCCATTATTTTTGGCGAGGGGTCAACTTTCACAATGCAACATTGGCCATTTTAATTCAGACACTGAGTGCGTTTTATTGTCCGACTAAATTTTCAAATGCATTTTATACGCCTATTACATAAAGGTCACCTATATTGCCTTATTGTGTTTCTGCAAATGACAAAGAAAGGCCATTACGATGTGATATAAGAAAAATTGATTTTTCTCCCACAATTGTTATGCGACGGACAAAATAAAATAGACGGCTTCAGCTGAAGTATGGCTTTTTTATTATATAACGAAGCTGACTGGATTAATAATTAATAAGTCTGTAATATACAAAATAATGCAGTATTTAGTTTTGACAAATTTTAATAAAAATCTAACTTCCTTATTAAGTTACAAAAAATTTTAATATGTAAAAGTTTGAGCTGCGTGTGAATAACATTGGACTATTTTAAAGATTTTTTTTCTGTAATACGTATATTTTATTTCATAATACATTAATTTTTAAATACATTTACTACTATGATATAAAAAAATATTTTTCGAAAAAATTATTACGTAACTCATATCTTTCGTATTCATTAAAATATTTTTGAACGACAAAAAATAAATAACAATAGAATACTAATGCTGTATATGTGTCTGAATTCGTACTCATATTTTTTTTAAATATAGTCAAAGATATCTTAGTATTTATAATTTATTATTGTATGATTATATTATTTATTTAAGTTTACGTGCAAGTAACTTCACTCGGGTAGATAGATTAATAAAAATAGCCTATGTTACACGCTAAAAGAAAAGCTTTTGGTGATTTTTTTTTAAATTTCAGTAGTTTTTGAGTTTACTTCCGACAAACAATCAATCAATTTTTTATCTTTGTAATATTAGTATATATTAGTAGTAAAATCTTGGTCATTTATTTTTTTTCCAATGATATTTATGTAAACATAATCTCTTTATATGGTGGTAAGAACAAAGAACAGAACTGTCAGTTGGTATACCAAACATCACCTTTTTTCTAAAATTAATTAAGTAAATAAACAATAATATTATGCTACTATGTTGCTTATATTTCGGATATTCACTAGGGCTTTGTTTTAAAGCAAAAAAAAGTTATTTTGTTAGTAAAAACCGTTGGAATTTTCGTTCCATTACTGTAATGATATCGAATGGGGATAAGTAAAGCATTTTAAATCCTTACCGGGCGCGGACGATCACGGCTGTGAAACGAAGCGATCGCAAATTGGCGCTAAACCCGGGGTCAAACACAATGGCCACGGTCACACGTATTGACACCCTGACAATACCCGGGGGTCACTTTTATTTGTTGCAGAAACTTAATTTATAATCTTTTCACACACGCCATTAAGAAGATTACTAAAATCTACCCTTTTACCTACGATAACAATTGTACATTGTTACCGTTTTTCAATACATATGAAATAAAATGTAACCGTATAGTATATATTCGGCCATTGTCCGGAACCGTTGCTTCGATTTTGACACATTTTGGCGATTTTCAATCTGTTGTGTTTCGAACTTTGATTTATTTTGAAAACTGAGACCGCTCGTTTGTTGTTGTTACAAGGATGGGAAAGTTGTAGGTTATGGGTCAATAGGTTCGATTGTGTTCGGATTTAAATTGCTTAACGGTCAGGTCGCGTCTCGCGGACCAAAGGTTAACGGTTTTAAGACGCGATAAAAGCCTGGGGTGTGTTAAGATTTATGTCATTTGGAGAAAAAATAACAACAATTAAATACAGTAGATAGTCTTAGACCGAAATAAATATACAAATACACAAACAGACATTATTCACACACGGCCATCTTATCCCAAACTTAGCAGACCTTGCACTATGGAAACCAGAAACCAGATAATTGATATACTACATATACAACTTTTCTTTTGTAAATACATACTTAAATAGATAATTACAGGCTAAGGACAAACAGATATGTTCATATGTCTGTCCTGGGTGGGAATCGAACCCACGACCTGCGGCGTGAAGAGCAAGTATCTTACTAACCACGCCAACTGGGCCGTCAGGATTACAACAATATATAAATGTATCATAACAAATTTTATTTTTATTTAGATTAGACGTTCACTTTAGGTACCCGTTACATCTGTTAATTCTAAACAAAAAATGTAACAAAACATCTTTATATATATCTTAATTTTTATAATCTTCTTGCATATTTTGCACAGAATATAACAAAAGACTCATAACACAATTAACAGTTTCTATTACGAAATATTGAAAAATAAAAATTTCTCAAAAACTGTAATAAATTGTTGACCCCCCGACCATTTTGACCCCAGCGGGCGACACAACAAAGGGAACGGCGTCTCAGGCTCGCAGGCCGGCTGACCCGTAATAATAACTCATTGCTACTCGTATTGAGATAAAATAAATTATAAATTGCACTTTCGATGGACGTAATTGTCCAGAAATTTTAGTACTGGTAACACAAGAATTAAAAAATACGTCTAAATTTCCTACAACTCATTTCCATCAACATTGAAGAATTTAATTTTCGTGTAATTTGTTCCCAGTGTAAGGTTAGAGAATCAATAGAACAAATCCCTTATCTGACATCGAATCTTACACTTAAGCTCGCTGAAAACAAGGTGCCGAATATATTTTCTGTGTACACCTACACTACACAAAACTTGAAATGTAAGTTTCTTTTAATTACAAAATTTATTTCATAGACTTTTGAACCGTCGTGATTTAACCGGATATCGGAAGCTTGATTGCTTAGCACAACATCAAAGTGATCTGATAATTTTTATATTTACGTCCGGATTCTAAAAGGTTTGTCAAAAGTTTATTCAAGTAACACTCCTGTCAAGTTAAATGTCATGTTAAATCGATGTCAGTATTAGAATAAAACTAATTTTTCGGATTTTATCGCGTTTATTTTACGTTTTTTGATTCCCGACGTTTCGAGTACTTTACAGGGCTCATGGTCACAGGGGGGACTAAGGTGTCAGACGTCCCAATGTCAAAAGTTGCTAGCAAGTTAAAAAACTGTTCAAAATTCGGTTCGGTTCGGTTCTGAAAAATTCGGTTCAAAAATCGTAGTCATTCAACTGTCACAGACACCCATACATAAAAATAAGATGCCTAAGCCATTTGTATTAAAAAAACTAAACATTGTTCAAAACAATATATCAAACGTTAAAACTTTAATAACTTATAGCATAATCTCACAAAATAGAATCAAAGCATGAAAAACACCCTTATAAAAGACAGTCATGACCTTGCATAAAAAACGCGATATACACTTGTAAACAACACACCTCAATCAATTATCACCGACGTGATGTAGCAATAAAAAACCTTTTAAAAAACGTGAGAGAGATCAGTATCTATACAAAAACTGACACCATAGTAACGCGACGCGGATAAAAAGTTCCCCCGAACTTTCGACAATCGCGACCTAATCGTTTTATACGGATAAAGGCGCCAAAAAACCTGTCACGCTTTTTATGAACCTGACTTACAAAACGTGGGGGAAGGTTTTTTTTATTAGAATTAAGTTGGGGCGCTCGTATACAGGTATTTAAAAAGCTTCATTCATAAATATAAAATGGATATTCAACACTCACGTTATTAATAGTAATATTACATAGACAAGTTTAAAGTTATCAAAAAGGGTAACTTGACATTGGATCGAGAATGATGATGAATTGCCCACCAGTAGGTTTATATGCCATCGTCAAATATTGACCTTCGTAAGTTTACAATCATTTGCGATAACATAAACTGACGGCTCAACGAACCATAGACAATTTGAAGTCTAGTTTCTCTATAGTTTATAATCGATCGAAGTCGAATCTTCATATTGTGAACACATATTTATTTGCGTCACTTAACTCAACTCAAGTTTCAATTAGAATGGAAGATAAGCAAAGGTTAGGCTTGTTAAGTCAAACTTGATTCTATACTTATAGTCAAATTCTAAAAAGTTCAGTTTACGATGGCTATTGAGATCATAAAATAAACATGTTAACAAATTTGACGGTATCAACTGTATAAGTTACAGTTTTCATTAAATGTTGGCTTTTTATAGCATAAAGGAAGAGCAGCAGGTCGCTTAGTAAGTGATCACCGACGCTCATGAACGTCCGCTATGATCTAGGGACCTTCGGAACTACGCAGTATCTGGCTGACGTTATGTGTACGCTAATTTAGATAATTATTTTATAGGTAAATATAACGGAATCTTTATTACTTTATTTTAGTCATACAGTTAGTCAAATTGTTACTGTATTTCTTACTAAATCCTTTCATTTTTCAAACTTCAATTTAACTAATAAAATATTTGTAAAAAGTGCCGCTAACACAAACAAAATAAATCCGTCAGTAAGCTTTGTGTACGATATTTATAAAAAAATAACTTTCTTTTTATTTTAAGAAATAAAAACTACAAAAGCGTTAATACTTTCGTCTCCATTTGTGCAAAGACCTTCCGAGAAATTGCGATTTGAAGGTAATCGGCTACTGAACTAGAAGCAACTTTTTATGACAATTTTTTTTTTTAAGAATTGCTTTAAATGGCTTTAATGACATTTACCCGTTTATATTATGCAGGGCAGTCCTAATTATGTATCATAGGAAGAATTGTGTGTGACATTGGATTTCTAAAGGCTTAATAATAGCTCGACGGACATATGTATACTGGCATAATATGTCTATTTTAAATATGCTTTAACTTGACCTCTGAAGAAGAATATGCGTGTGTTGGAGAGAGCACGCGTTCGCTTTTCAGAGCTGCAGTACCAAGAGTTCAAGTTGCCTTAATAATCGCCGACCTTCAAAAGAAGATGGCCATATAGGAAGAAAAATCTTTTGAAAAAACAACATTTTGCGACGTTTTTACTGTCTCAAAATCCTCAATTATTACGGAAATTACCGGAATCGAAATGGCTTAAAAAAATATTATTTTATTTTAAGATTGAGAATTAATTTATTTAATTAAAAAAATAGCTTTAGGGCACAGCCCTAACCAATAAAGTTTGTATTATTTTCCCAGGGATATAACATTATATAGGTATACAGATTTTTGTTACAAGAACTCCTTAATCGTATCTTTTAAGTATTTCACAAATAAAAACAATAAAGCTTAGAGCGTTCTTAGATGCTTTTCAAGTTTTGCTTGTTTTATTTTTTTTCTCTACCTTCTGTTCGGAAGAGGAAGTGCGGCAGCTGCGCCTCGTGCCGTCGTCCCGCAATACTTTTTGCACATTCAACTAACAGACATCTTTTTTTAAATTTACCATTTTTTGTAATTAACGGAAAATGTACAAAATATTATACCCATAATATACACAAATCGCTTTCACAAATTGATTTAAATATTTTTTTGGTAATTGTTTAAATAAATAGTTTTAGCCTTAATAATCTGTTTTATTCCTTTTATTTGTAATTGTTACTATGTTAATACTTTTTCAGTGTCAATTTATTAACAAAACTTTGCACCTAACGCCTACTCTTCGGAAGTTATCAGAACATGTGAGCTGTCGAGTGTATGTACTTGCGCGTACGCTTTTATAAAACTCTAGAGTGATGAAGTTCTAGGGCTAAAATGTGGATGAATGCTATTTATAACTTTATTTATTCAATACAGTCCACTGTTAAAAACCTATGTAAAATAAACCAACAAACAAAATTGCCGGTACCTTTTATTCACGCCATAAAAAAATACTACGCGCACCCTTTTTATTTTAATTTCATCATTTTCGTTCAATTTCTCAAAAACTGAAAATAAAGCATAAGACCGTACACATTGGTCCAATGTTCAGTTTAAGAAAAATCTTTCCTTAAAACAAAGCAGTTGGTTGTGCCTACATTAAAATAGAAACAACACCGCAACTCTCGCAAATTTTGGCTACTGAATAGGGCAGGAGGTGATTTATGACCATTGGCAGCTGAGTCGAAGCGTTCGCTTGAAAAAAACTAAAAACGCTCACTTTCATAGGTCAGTTAACAGATGTACAGGATGTTTATAAAAAAATTACTTGACCAATTAAAAATAACTCAGAAAGCACTGTCGTCTCACTAATAATGTTATAACTAATATGTTCGTCATATGATACAAAGATGCACTTTCAGATTCAATGTATGATTCAGATAATATTTTCACGTTAAATGGTGGATTCGAACCTGCGTCCTCACGGTTCGCAGTTGGACTCTAGACCAATGGGATATTGGCGCAAAGTTATTTTTTGAATTACAGTACGCAGAAGTGATATGTCCCTGTGCGATTTTTTCGCTGAGAATGCCCCCTTTCCAACAATAATAATAAATCGGTTTATATACGTCGAAGTTCTGAGATAAAATCCTTGAAAACAAGCGAATTGAGAAACAATCTACAACTTCATATTTATAAATAACATGAAATATATATAATATGAAAATAATTATGTATTAAATTAGACGAAGACCAGTTTGAAATAGCGCAAATCTTGACTCACCGGTATTGCTCCCGGAAATCTCCAGCAACATAGGGTTGCTGGGATGGTTGGAATAATAATATGTCCATAATACGCGTTAATTCGTTAAGTTCAACTTAATTAGCCCCCACCACTGCTAAGTAACGTAAATGAAAAAAAAATACTTGATAAAGATAGTTTCTTTGAAAACATCCTGTAGCAAGTCCAATAATGACAAAAATGCAAAACGTACCTACGTCGAACAATGGACGACGGAGTTGCAAAATAGCAAATTCAGTGTAAAAGAGGCATCGGTATCCGCGAAACAATTGTGGCCTCCGCAATAAATTATTTTATTTTAGCACAACGCTTTTACTGCCACTCTCGCTTTTTGCTACTTGTTTTTTTTTGTCCCTTTGCTTCCGGGTGCCACGAATCAGGGCGCAAAATTGACACGTGGCAGTTGTTAGGGGCATGTGTATCTTTAGTGTTTATAACCGTTCGGTCTGTATCTATGTCGTGACCATATCTTAAAATTGATCACCTCATGATGTGGCTGGCCTTGTCGTTCGTTCGAATGCCCCCTTTCCAACAATAATATAATATACTAGCTGTTGATAAGAATTAGTTTAGCAACAGCCTATTCGTCACGTCACAATTGGATATTAGAAACAAAAAAAAAACATACAGACGAATTGATAACCTCCTCCTTTTTGAAGTCGGTTAATTATGAGTGTATCTATATAATGCTACATTCTATGTACTCGTTCTTATGTATATAGTAATACTAACAAGTTATAAAATTGACAAAAATATATTATTAAATACTTTATTTTTCGTATAAAATGGAGATTTGATTAAAAAAAGAATTAAAATTAATCTTAAAATACACTTTTATGGATTTATAATAAAATATGACAAAATAATTGAGATTTCATAATTGTATTGAACAGAATTTACTTATTTATTCTCACAAAAACAGATTATATTAATATTTTGTATTAGTTTTTATTTGAGAAATTGAGAATACATAATTTAAACAACCTCGTTTCTTGGACATTTTTGAATAGTATTCATATATGGGAATCTATTGTCTTTTCCACAAAAAAAAACAATACGCCCACAATCAATATTCAATGTCTAAATAAACAGATAGATGGAATTATTTTCAACAATTTGACCTCGAATCTTTTAGTTTCCGAGTGGAAAATTTTCACTTACGTTTTTCCGATCTTTAGACTAATTTGTAGAACGTAATAAAAAATATTTGATCAAGTGATGTCGTATTGTATTCAATAGTTTTAAATTTCTGCTCAGAATTTAATTTTTACTTCAACGTACGTTTTTATTTATTTTTTACGCATGATATTCTTTTATAACGTGTTTTGAATATATGTTTGTTTATACAGGTGTCAATTATTTATCATTGTTGTAAAACAATTGAAGTCTTATTTTAGACATGAGTCCTAGGGTTAAACGTAGGTCGTGGTAATTATAGAACATTTTTTATGACTAGTTTTTATTCAGAACACGTGTTTCAACAAAAGACTTATGGTTGATAATACTATTAATAGTTCTTTGACGTATTAAAAGAGCCTTTACTGTAGTAACACGCTACGCAAATTGGCTATGGCAGAACATCGTTTCCAAGGGCTTTAAATGGATACATCAATAAAAATAAAACAATGAATAAAAACTTACTTAATAGCACTCATTTTTTTGGTACTATCCTGGCACATCTCCAATTTTTCCACACCTCTATATACTTGCTTGTGGCCAAAATTTTACCATTCATTGAATAAAAAAAACTCATTTTTGACGTCCTAAATACAAATTTTAAATATTTTTCCATAATATTCAATCGGCCACCAAGCGACATTAGAGTAGAAGTCTAAAAACTTTTAAACCAAAACAAAATGGACTTCAAAAAACTCAAACAATATTCAAAAACAATAAATGCACTTAAAAGTATGAAATAATTTTACGCAATTAAACATAAGAATCAATTCTTATTTATTTTTATTTTTGTAGTCGGTGTCAGCTGTGTTTGGTAGCGATCGGATCAACATATTTAGTGGTACCCAGGCGAAGCCGGGGCGGGTCACTAGTATAGTATAAAGTTCATTTGTAAAATGTTTTCTTAAGGCATCCTCGTATATTGGTATTTCCTTAGCTGACGCTGCCACCGACTCCAAAAATAAATATAATTAAGAATTGATTGTTATGTTTAATTGCGTAAAATTATTTTATACTTTTAAGTGCATTTCTTGTTTTTGAATATAGTTGTTTTGAAGTCGGTTTTGTTTAAAAGTTTTTTTTCTCGATTTTTAGTGAATCTAATTTATATGGGGCTTTTGAAATCACTTGCGCGAAGTTTTTACTGACTTTGTAGTTTAAACTTTTAATATCTTCTAAACTATTGGTCAGAATGATATGGCTCAAGGAATAATTATAATCTACATTAAATTCTCTTGATAACTGAGATATTTAAATGGATAAGGATTTATACTGAACACGAATAATCGCGTAGTAAGTATCGAGTGCGTTTGCATTAATGTTTCCTAAGATAAAAATGGTTATTGTCAGACAACTATAGAAGATAGATATATGTCATCGCGGAATTTTTTTAGCTTATATAAAGAGCTACAATTATTTCATACATCATTTTAATGTAATTCCTATAGTTTAATAGTAAAAATAAAAAAAATGGGACCAATCGACAAGCATTAGCTCTCGAACAAAAAAAGAATCATCGAAATCGGTTCACCAGGAGCGGAGTTCTGAGGTAACAAACATAAAAAAAACATACACACGAATTGATAACCTCCTCCTTTTTGAAGTCGGTTAAAAATAAATAAGTAAGAGATTATAATTTTTTGTAGTTCTTACAGCAAAAACATTCTAGCTCAACGAAAATAAAGCTCGCATGATTTTATGTGACCCTTGCTACCCATTAACATTCGCAACAAAAGTTACGGTTGCATTGCCATTTTAGTGGGAGAAGGAAAAGGAAGTGTTCAAGAAAAAGAAAGAGTTGAAAAGTGCTTTGGTCTACTAAACCTCACCAG
>JWHW01045509.1:57527-100117 GCA_000931545.1 Papilio glaucus
CTTGTCTCCTATAGCTAAAGTTTTACCATTCATGGAGTAAAAAAAACTTATTTTTGACGTCCTAAATACAAATTTTAAATATTTTTCCATTATATTCAATCGGCCACCAAGCGACCTTAGAGTAGCAGTCTAAAAATAAAGAAGTAAAAAAATTATAATTTTTTGTAGTCCTTACAGCAAAAACATTCTAGCCCAAGGAAAATAAAGCTTGCATGATTTTATGTGACCCTTGCTACACATTAACATTCGCAACAATAGTTACGGTTGCATTGCCATTTTAGTGGGAGAAGGAAAAGGAAGTGTACAAGAAAAAGAAAGAGATGTGTCTTGGTCTACTAAACCTCACTAGTAAGACGAATCACAGATGTATGTATGTAGTACTCACTCCTTTATTGTTTGAGGTTATTATATTTCGCTAAGGCTAAGAGAACCGGCCCATTCGTGCTAGCTCTATGTAGTTTTGTTTTAGGATACAGGCATCCTAAAATATAAAGTATAATAGTATTAATTCAATGTCAATTGCGTCATAAGATACGTTGATAAACCGAATAAATAAAATTGCTATCTTAAGACGTAAGTAATGCTTTGGTCCATTAGCCTTCTTTACGAGGTGCAACCGTATATAAAGCCGTCATTTTATATTCGGGCAGGCTCGACTCATTCATATACGGCGGGGTAGGGGGCAGAAGGCAGGGTGGACATTAAGTGGGAGGGGAGGTATAGGAGGCTGGGTTTAGGGAGCGGCCCTCCGCTCGGGATAGATTTGAAGGTACAATCATTTTTTATGCGAGGGGAAATAATACTGATAAAGATGTGGACACAACGGGAACAAAATAAACATTGATTTATTTGGTCAACAGAAAAACACTTTTTGCATGTAACATGAAAACTTTGTCTAGTTACGGGTTAGAAATAAAATAAAAATGTTTGAAATACGAATAGTTTTTTTGCAACTTGATTTTTTATTGTTATCTCGAAAAAGAAGTAATTGCGTTACATTGCAATATTAATATAAATGTAACTTTTATTTTCTTCTTTATTTTGGTTCAGGGACGTCTCGTTGCCAACAGTAATCCGCTAGCATACGTGGATTTCACTTGCCTTGGTCCTTTTTCTATGGTAGAAATTCCTTAGTGGAATCTTTTACCGTTTTCATCACTGATGGCGCCCAAATTTAAAGGAAAGTACTACATGTGAATGTAGAAAATGTTCCACGACAATACTTTTATACTCATTCGATCAAATATTTCTTAAAAAATTGGAAGTCACTTTTATGAAAGAGGTAATTTTTTTTAAATCACCAAGGCTTTCTTTAAATATTTTAACTTTCATTAATTGCCTGATTTGAGGGCCAACAAATATGCTCTCTTTAATTTTTACATCGCTCAGTTTACGATTTTTTTCTTTTAAATTTAAGAGGCCATCGCCCCTTCCATCCATAGCTTTCACGAAATTTTTCATAAGCACAAGTTTTATTTTAAAGATGGTGAAAGGTAGCTCTTTTCAATAATGGATCTTTCTTTTAGTATATGTCAGGTCAGGATGATTAATCTTACGTTTCGTTTTAATTGAAATACCTTTTGTATCAACAAAACAAAAATAACAATCAGATGAGTAGGCTCGGTGGTGCCTTCCAAATCATAGAAATTGTAAAAGGCAGATCAAGATCTTCTCCAGTGAGAAGAAGCAAACATGTAATACTACAGATATGTGGTGCCCACGCTTTGTCTTGTTGTCTAACCAAAATACTGTTCATATAACTTAGTTACTGGTGTCAAATGCAGCAGAACAATGGATGTGAGTGTTGTGTGCAAGTGTCTCTATTGACTAAACCGATGTTTGGACAATAGTATGAGCCAAAAACGCAACAGAGAACTATGATATTTATTCTTACGTTCATGCATAATGCAAAGAGAATTTCAAATTGTATAAAGTTTTTTCAGGAAGTCGACAAAACAAATGAATGCATGTACGTAAGCGATCAAAATGCATAGAATTCCTCCTTCCTTGCAATAATTAAAACGTCTGACAGAAATAATAACTGACCTTACTGTGGTTTTTAATGACAATGTTTTTACGAAATATTTAAGTACACATTGCCTAATGATATTGTTAATTCGATATCCCTCGTAACCTATTGGTTAAAAAGCCAGCATAAGGTCAGTTAAATCTGAGATTGCTTTCTCTGTGCTCTTTAATAATAATAAATTCGCCTTCTTTTAGTATTTTTCCCCAGAGCAGGGACACACGTCTCCAGAGAAGAAAGTGGCCGTAATTCACCACGCTTGCCCTGTTCGGGTTGGTGGATGTCGCATGTGTTCGAATTCGGCGGTTGAAAATGGTGAAGGAAAACACCATTTTTGGAGCAATAGCGATGAAATAAATTACACAAAGTAAAGCGCCTGCCTGGGTTCGAACCCGTGACCTACAGCACTTAAGGCGGGTCCCGAACCACTGGGCCACCATTGCTCATATGATGTGTGTGATCATCACTTAGGTATAAAATGAATAGAGAAATTACAATCATCTAAGTTTCATTAATACCATATAGTTCAATTAGTTTCTAGGTACTGACGCTTTATAGTAGAAGATGGCAAACGAGCAAGCGGCTCACCCGATGTCAAGTGATCGCTAACCATAGACATCTGCAACAAGCTAATGAGCTGCAGATGCGTTGCCTATCTTTATTGGACAAAGGAGGGGATAAACAGAAAATGTTTAATTCCTTTTCCTATTAATCACCTTTACCGCCACGTCCTATTTCCCTTCACATCTTTTTTTTAGTAGCAAAGGATGGGAAGGTGAAGAGGACTAGAATTAGGCCTCCGGCACCTCACTCATCGGACGAAACGCAGAATACTCTACAACACACCTGTTTTCTGTGAGGTCGTGGTATTTCACCGGTCGAGCCGGCCAATTCGTGCAACAGATGTTGTTGTACCTAGCTCTACCACTGTTAAAAATTAAGTATATTGTTCTACGTCTAAGTTGTATTACTTAAATTCAGATAAGCTATCTGTGATCTACGAATTTTGACATAGGTTTTGTCAAACCTATATCATTATGAATGACGTTTCAGCTAAATGTCTCCCTCATGATAACATTAGTGTGACCTTCTAAATCGCCAGTTTCACCTATTAAGTTGTCAAATAAAATTTCACTTCTTTACGACTCGCAAAGTAATGTATTGACCTTTAAAACGTTTCTACATCATTATATCGATTCAAATAATTGGCAATCCTAACATGATGCAAATATAAATATAAAATGCTTTAATTTTAAAACATGTGTTTTGTGTTTTACACTCATCATATAAAGTTATGCAGCAGTGCTTTCCTGTTTTTTGTTATGCTCTCTATTTTTTTTATATAGATTGTCCCGTCTGTTATACATGTGTGTGACCCACAATAGTTTTGACGTATACTTTAAATCGTTTTATTCTCAGTGTGCCACATCGCCGGCCCTCCGTAATAAAGAGCGTGTCTCGCAACTGCCATAAAGGCTGAGCGCATTACTTTTTACTCGACGCGATAAGGGCACTTTTCTGCGAGGCTGTGGCCGACGCATATCTCTGCGAGCGCCTTAGCCGGTGCACTGACCGGAAAATGGCGAATATTCCACTGCTATCGATTCATTTTGGTAGAGCTGGACGTAATACTACGCTATGATTTGATCATTATCTTGTATTTATCGTTTCTTTATACATTATTAAGATTATCAGTAACTATTTATTAATTTTATACAAAGACTTAGATCTTCTTTTAGTTTGGACTTCTTGAGTGCGCAAATCGCATCATCACTCATCGTTCTCGACCTAGTAAATGTTACATAAATACGCTGTTAAAACGACATCAAATCATAATATGTTTTGTACCTAAGTTTGTAAGATATAACTTTTTCTATAATGGTCGTCAGTATTTAAATGAATAGCCATATAGGATTTAGTATTCGTATCCCTTTCCCTCCCTCATCTTTGATTAGTAAAAATAGCTTATATTTATTAAAATTATGGTGACCAGTAATGTAGAAATATAAAAAATTGTAGGCTAGAAACAATTACAAAATTTTTAAATATACACCTTTACCAATTATGATATATATTCAAATACACGCATGCAAAATACAAATATTGTACATACATACAATATTTGTTTTCTACACTTGCATTTTGAGGAAATAATACATATAGCGTGGTTTTAAATTTAGCTCATGTAAAATGCATGCTGAATTACTAAGAACTTAAAACGTTCTTGATTACGCATCGTTTGATTACTATAGATATATATCGGTAAATAAAATCGTTTTAAATTAAATCACAAACTAAAAATACAGTAAATATTTAAATGAAATATTTTTACAACATAATCGCATCTTCTATAACGGGCATGCTAATCACCCTTTAAAACGACGATCATTATTTTACAATTATTAAAATTAATTTAGTTGTTTGTCTTCATCCACCGCCTTCGGATAGCGGTCACGTAGCCGGCGCCGACAAAGAAACTACATTATTTTTAAACTAATATAACTAATTACATCTTGATGTCTTTGCTTGCACATGACGCGTATAGTCGTCGTCGGCGCGGCATTACAACTTATTGGGATTATATACATCCTAATGTCAGATCGTTGGCGCCACTTCACTGATTATCGCCGCAAGTTGCTAATGTGCCTGGCCGCCATTTTGGTACCGTAATTATACCCCTCTCTCGGAGAGGATGCCTGTGCCCATGCAGTGGGAAACATTCTATAAAAGGCTGATTTATTATTATTATGTACGTGACATTGAACACTAAGTACCGTTAGCAACACTATCTCGTTGCTTATGTCATTTGCCGAAAACATTATACCTATATGGTTCTTCATATATAGGTATAATGCGCTTCTACAAATGCGCTTATATTCGATTTGGGGCCACTACGAATGGGTACCAGCGGTATCCCGCTTTAGATTTTTCTTGATATAGAACAAGTTGACATTCACCTGATATTAGTGATCGCTACCCATAGGCATCTGCAATATGCTAATGAGTTGCAGATGCATTACCTACGTTTTATGAACAAACAAGGGATAAACAGAATAAAGGATAGTTCCTTTACTTTACCTATCCATCCCATCCCTAGTCAAATCCTCTTCCGAAAGAAAAGGATGGGCAGGGGAAGAAGACCAGAATTAAGCCTCCAAATATTGTTAAGAAAATGTAACGTGAAAACATTTTAATTTCGTTTTTTCATCATTTTTTTTTAAATCAAAATTTTTAAAAACTAAAATTAGTATTTTAAAGGTCGTGTTTTTAAAATTTAAGGAATTAAGTTACTCCTGTTTTTTTTAATATTATTAGACAATTCTTTTTTCAGTACACTACTAGCGTACCATAAGATATTTTTTTTTTTCATATTTAATTTTTTTTTCATATTTCTTAGGAATTAACTCATTGAGGATAGAAGACATTTACGACATTTACATTATATAGTTTATGTATAGCATTAGCATACCCTTTGGCTTACCTACATATTTTTAATCATTAAGGCTGTTGAACTGCTAAAAAATATCAAGTCATTACATTACATTAGTATCTACTTTCAACGAGTTTTATTATCTTAACGTATATCAAACTGCTATTTTGAATTGAAAGTTCAATTCTATTAGCTATATAATATACTATATATTTGCCCGTTCTATATAAAATTCTCGTTATAACTTTTTCATAGAATAAGACCTCTTAAATAAGCTATTACATAAGCAATTTCATGTTATGTAATCACCATCGCCCTAGGACGTCCCCGTGTCAGTCAAAAGATCACACACACAGTATTATTTTACTTTCGTCCTTCTTCTCAGCTAAAAGTCGTCCACGGTTGGATGTAGGCCTCCCTCATTGATCGCCACAAAGATCTGCAGGACTTTTCGGGACTTTTCGGCCCCATCGGCCATCCGTTCTGCGAGCAATGTGACACATTGTCACTTAAGGTTTGCAACATTTTAATTTCCTTATTTTATAAAAGAATTTTAATTATTACCATCAACTATTATATTAATATTCATGATCTGCTAAATATACACACAACATTTGCACGTGTCAAGATACAAGCCGTTTAAACCAAAAACATCGGCCATGAACTGTTTTTTACTTCATTACTATGTATTGTTACTGCTGTATGTTCGCTTTAAAGCGAATGCAAATTTGCCACAAAAAAAAAACATTTTTTTAAGAATGCCAACAGAGTAGCTTTTTATATAGATACCCATTTAGAACCTCACATTAGTTCCAATGAGCAGTTTAAAACAAACGGAATATTATTAAAATATTCATAAAATCATTCGTTATCTTTTTAAATAACCTAGAAGATGTTCCATTGTCCACATTGTATGTGTATGTTTATACCCTTCTAATGGACATATAACAAAAAAAAAACAGTAATATAAACGCAGCAATATCAAAAATTAAATATAAACATAGTTTTTCGTCCTCCGGGACAACCGGAGAGTTGCAATATTGCTCGATTATAATAAAAAATATTACCTCTGTTACTTCCGTATAATTCCGTATAAACCTGTCTAATGAATTATTATTAATATCAGTTATATACTTGAAAAGTTTAATCATTACAAAAAAATCTGCTTCCGTATTTATGTATAGCCAAATACATAAGATCTCAAGACATTAATCGTTGTAGAAAAGTGTGTATGTAAGTATGTATCGTAGTGTCTGAATCCAATTTCGTAAAATAAACTTCCAAACTAAGTAGGTAACATGGATGAATCAACATGCAAGCTCTTCACGGTTGGGTAATACCGCCAAGGAGGACAAAGTGGAATAAACCAAGCAAAACAACTGGAACCACGTCGTACCTTCAAGAGAAGAGTTGTTAAACTGTTAAACTGTTGCTAAACTAGTGCGTACCATCTTTCGACCACGTCACAACATCAGGTGGGATTGTGGTCAAGCACCTAGTTTATTAGTTATAAAAAAGAACTTTCGAGGACTTAAGAATAAATGGTAGGAAAATATTGCTGAATGCTGATGAGCATCATGCCACATCATCAATGACTGCAATGGCTGCCACGTTTCTCTGTGACACAAACATATGCTCGACATCTTTTTATCAGTGTATTTGTTATGAGTGTATCATTAGAGAGCGTGGGACAAGTAAATAAATTATTCTTTGTATTACTTCATAATTATTGTTTTCAATTTTATCAATAAATGACTTCTTAGTATAGAGTAACTAACTAATCATTAGTTATTCCACATAACTCCAATTAATACGCGTGAACAATAACACGACACTAGCGTGCAAAGTGACAAGCCTGGCTCTCTTAAGACCGTTTTTTCCGACAATAATGCTTCACGGGAAGATCTATTAGTATAATTATCTACATCATCATCTTCCCTGTCCTTCTCCTATCTATGTGGGGTTGGCAAAGTATGTTCTCCTCTTCCATATCCCTCTATCAGTCGTCATCTTTCACACAACTCTTTGCGTATAGATTATAATTATACTTAATTTCTCAAATTAACTTCTCAGATTAACATGTGTTAAAAATCGCCTCATTTCATTAGCGGACTAAGGTTCCGCTATCGTTTTTTTAAAATAAATTCCTGGAGCCGGATGGCAATGCCACCTACCTGGTCCAATTGTGAAAACCATTATAAACCAAACCAGGACCTCAGACATACACACAACATTTCAAAGAATTAGGTCAAGCGAATCCAAAGGAGTTTCTATTTCACGGACTCAAGAGTAGACCGCGAAATATGAGGTCGTGGATTCGGTTCGTATCCGCCATTGGACTGTTCTCGCGAACTAGCATTACATTTTACCTTGGTTGAAGTGGTTAAAAATAATGAATATAAAAGATTAGATAATATAAAAGATTTATAATTGTATAATTATATACCTATTTACTTTGGGGCACTTTTTATTTAAAAACAAAAAATATAGAACGTCATTCGTTTTTGTTTAACCTTCGCTATTCAAATAAAATAGAAGTAAGTGGTAATAATTGAAAAACCAGAAGAATAATATTTTTTACTTTACATACATTCAGAATATACGAGTATTAGGAGCACATAAGAATAATACAATCTCACATGAAATAGTTAAGTGTTAAACACATTTAGATTGTCCGTTTCATTGTGACCACCTCTATTCTAAACGGCTTGATAGATTTTGAAAAGTGAAATGTATTAGTTTCGTATATTTCCCCGGAGTTTCATAGGTAATTTGATAATGTGACGTAATAAAGATAGTCATAGTATCAAGATAAAATCATTCAAACATAAAAAGTGTGCAAAGCGTGTTTGTATACTATAATAAAAAGAAAGGAACATCCAGTGACATCATTTCTAAATACAATATCAGTACAAGAACAGAAATGGAAAGTTTATTCAATTGGTTGTTGAGAGAGCTCCCTTGATATCATTAAAAAAAAGCTATGGTATCTTTTTTTAGACCGCCTTCTCCTATTGGCTGAATGATCGCAGTAAAAAGCTCGACGCCCCTTCACTACGCCTGCCCTTGCGACGCGGTTTTTTATCTCAACTTTTTTACGCCCCTCTATATGATCTCACGTACATATGAGGGTGTTTTTTAGATATGTGTCCTATTTTCACACATAAGGCATGTAAACGCAAAACCACCGACATATGTTTTTAATCGTAAAGATGTTTTATTTAAAAAAATTGTCTATGAATGTTATTTTAGTTAAAAAAAAATAATGAGCATCGCTGGATTTACTTCAACACGCCCAATATACGGCTAATACTATTTTTAATACACATTAAGGTTAGAAGTAAACTTTATGTTTCGTATAGTAATAAATTTAATACAATGGCATTAATTATATTTATTTAGGAACAACTTTTGCTAGGAAAAAACCTAACAATCACGTGTAAGAATATTTTAAATTGTGTTCTCTTAAATACATATGTTTTAATGATGTATATTTGTATGTTAATCACCTACGTATAACAAAAATAAATGGCCAACAAACAAATAAACTGCATTATGACCGTTAGCAATACAATAGGGCATCTCATTTGCCTGCAAGTTACTCTTTTATTGTCAAATAATAACTGATATGGCAACGCTTTATTCTAACGGCGGCCGGCAGCGTCGGGACTTACTTATTTTTTTTATATTATTAATAATACATAAACAATAACTTAATAACTTGATCCCCACTCACAGTAGCTTGACTCGCATTGGTTCGAATGAAAATAGGCTGTGGGGGTGCGAACGGGACGCGTGTATCTGGCCATAGTGTCGTTACGCTCTCGAGAGAAAACTTCGTCGCCTTCAAATGTGAAATACATTTATCGATGTTTGGGGCATAAAAATTGACAGATTTTTTTTTCAGTACATTGTGAGTAGCGGCAGCGGTCACATCGCTTTCTGCCGTCGCGGCGAAGGGTTGTGTTTTAAAAATATCTTAAAACATTTTACGCGAGTTTGTTTTCAAAAATTAGTGAGAGATTGAACAAAGTGAAGTTTTAATATAGTTATTAATGCGAACAATCATCCAGTGCCGTGGTGTTTAGTAAATATTAACAATACAAAACGGGAAGGTAAGAAATTAGTTTTAAATAAGATTTTTTTATATTTTTATGCATATATATTTAATAAATACGTATTATATTTTAGTTTTATTTTATTTTACATAAGTTTATATTTTTTGCGTTATTAAAATATAGTTTTACATAAGACAGAATTAGGTATTTATTCATATGATTTTCTTTATTTTATGTTTTATTAAATTTCTAATTTTCTCTGGTATGTTTCATTAAATTTAGGACGTATTTAAGAAGATTAATGTGCAAAATACTTTAATATTAAAAATTTAACCGATTTAATAAACCGATCAAATAACATAGTTTACGCGTTTGGCGCCGGATCCTTTGTCAAATATTCAGTGACACTATGTATTGCGAAATAAATAAAGACAAGTGCTACCTACGTGTTACATATTGCAAATTTCGCGTTGCCCACAAACACGCTTCGCAAGCGAATTTTGCAAAATCATCCCAATTACGCAACCAATATAATGCGATAAAAACACGAATGACTTCAAAATCGTTGCGATTTTTATGAAAGAACATTCGCAAATCCGATCGAAGCACGTAGTAAAAAAAAACGATTGCATCAAAACTGCCGCCGAGTGCGGAAAATTCACAACCACTAAAACTGTTTTCTTTCATTTGCATTTATATTTACAGTTATGCTGCATGTGATTCAAGTGAATGCACATTCTCTTGTTGTTTATTATAAACTTATCTTCCGTCGCATTTTAATTTTAAAGCAAGTATGACACACCACAATAGTACACTTTTTGTATTTGTCTTCTTCGCCTTAACCTCTGTCTGGTGAAGATGATTGTGGTATAGACTTCTAAAGGCACGTGAATGGAGAATCCTAATAGAATGGTCTTAGTAAATACAGGTTAAATAACGCGACAGGTGACTAGGTTTTATTGTAGAAGGTAGCAAACGAGCAAGCGGTTCAACCGATACCAAGTGATGGCTACCTATAGATATCCGCAACAAACTAATTAGTTGCAGATGTACCTTTAATGGACAGAGAAGGGGATAAATAGAAAATGGGTATTTCCTTTTCTTCTTCATCACCTTCACCGCCACGTCCGCTTCCCCTTCCCATCCTTTCAGAGTATAATTTCTTAGCAAAGGATGAGAAGCGGAAGAGGACTAGAGTTAGGCCTCCGGCACCTCACTCATCCGACTGGGATATCCGACCGACCGAATGGGATATGGACAGAGTACAGGGTTAGTGATGGATACCAACTATCCCTTCGACATATATTTGTTTAATCGTTTTACTTAAGGGGTTGTATGTCATCATTTACGATTTCAATACCATAAAGATTGAAATTAGGCTGTTGGACTCATAGTAGTTAAAAAATGTTAACTACTAGGAGTCCAATAGCCTTTTAATTAAGACTGAACTAACAATATCATTAAACTTTTTCAATGAGTCCACATGTGGTGGAGAGTTATCTCTTGGCGAGTTGTTTACGACTTTCATATCTAGGTCAAATAATGCAAAACAAGAAACATGAACTCCTGTAATTCAAATTAAAGCCGCCGTAAGCAATTATATTTCTTAAAAATTACGCCAGTGGTTTATTAGCACAAGAACTATTTGGAGAAGCGTATAACAAAGTGTAGTTGACCATAAGGAACACCGTCCGCTAGGAAATATTATGGATATAACTAGATTATAATACCGGACACTCAGCCACATAACTCTCATTACTAAATGTAAAAAACTATTCCGAAAGAAGTCAAAACGAACAACAATTATCTTAATTTACATATTTGCAATGATGCATTTCACAAGACGACCTACATTAATTACCTACATCATTTCGAATATTGTTTGTTAAACACATAAAACTATTATAACAATTAATAAATTTGTTAACTACTTTATGGCGGCATCAATAATCACCGCATTACGTTGAATACAAAAGGGCCGACAATATTATTAACTTAAATAAACGTCTTAATTAGTTGTTCACTCTAGATAAACTTTTATTGAAGTTGGCGAAAAAAACACCGTTTTTTTTGTTTTTAAAAAGACGACAACGCCGCGATACAGTTTTTGGGCTCTTGGAAGTGAATATTCGAAATAAATCCTAAACTGCACGTTAACTTTTAAAACTCTGATAACATCGTCAATTTAGAAGTTTAGCGACTTATTTAAATAGGTGAAAAGATATGAAACAAATCGGTGAAGACATCAGGCTCATATCAGAGGCAACAGAATGCTGCCTCGTTCTATTGAGCTTTATCAGGGACGTCTTATTTACACTTAAAAGGATTTAGGCAGAAACTGAACCTCTTTAAGGCAAACAGAGACCATCATTGAAAATTATATGAAACTTGGAGCTATTGTCATATAACTTTCAATGATGGTGCTATTGACGGCCTCATAACTACTTTATAGTACTATGTATAAAGATAGTGAGAGCTTATTTATAAAAGCACGTTTCTGTTACAGGAATGCTGAGCTGCGCGTCCCCGGCCGGCATGCCGACCGGTCCGCACGCACACTCTGCCAACTGGGGCTCTCTGCTGCAGCCTCCGAATATTGTAAGTATAGGAAAAAAACATAATTATTTCTTTTCATTATAAAACAAACTGAGTATTATATACCTACAGCCTGTGCTGTCCGCTGTGTAAACGTTTAAGACAAACTTAAAATAGTGGCAAATTACAATGCCACCAAACTAAAATGACACGATATTTTATTACAACCTTGGATGTCTTAAAAAAAATCTTAAATGAACTTCTTAAAAGCAAATTATTTAAAAAAATTGTTCAATCATAAAATCATCACCAGTGGAGTCGATCATTTAAGTATTCTAAAGCCGTGTTCATCTTTTTAGAAATCCGAACCAATGGAAGAGGGAGGCTTTGCAAAGGATCAAACGAGCGGATTCTACTCGGAAGGCTTTCATAGCGCTTCCCCTTCGTCTTCGAGCAAGGACTCCAACGGTCACTCGCCGAGAAGTGTGGGCAGCGCCGGCGAACCGATACCATTCTACGAAAACATGTCGCTGAAAGCCAAAGCTAATCTTGGCATGCATCTGGGATCGTATCAAAATGGCATGCCCTACAGCCTACTCACGCCTCCTGGCTTCGAAGCGCGGAACAACGAGGATCGTGGTCATTCACCTGGATACGAAACTTCATATTCCCCGAGAATATTGGCACCCCCGACTCATGTGTCCACGCCTATATCGAGAGCCGACGCCACCCCGCCTAAATCACCACCCGGCACCCCGGAAAGAGAACAAGAGGCGCGTTCATTCGAACGCTTTCACGATTCCGGGTTTGACGGCAATCAGAACAAGCCTGAAGGAGACGACGGACGTGACGGGTCCGGTCTCGATGACGACTTTGACGAGGAGCCCGGACTGAGAGTCCCCGCGGTCAATTCGCATGGAAAAGTGAAAACTTTCAAATGCAAACAATGCGAATTCGTCGCCGTCACAAAGCTAAGCTTCTGGGAGCACAGCAAGGAACACATTAAACCAGAGAAAATGTTGTGCTGTCGTAAGTGTCCCTTCGTCACAGAGTACAAGCACCACTTGGAGTATCACATGAGAAACCATCTTGGCTCCAAACCGTTCCAGTGCACCCAATGTTCTTACTCCTGCGTGAACAAATCAATGCTCAACTCCCATTTAAAATCCCATTCTAATATTTACCAATATCGTTGCGCCGACTGCAACTATGCTACCAAATACTGCCACTCGCTCAAACTTCACCTGCGCAAGTATCAGCACAACCCCGCTATGGTTCTCAACTTGGACGGTACACCCAATCCCTTGCCAATTATAGACGTATACGGGACGCGTCGGGGACCGAAACAAAAGCCATTGTCGAAAATATTCGAGCAATCCGCTATGAACAACAACAATGTCCAACACACTACGCCGCCGTCACATCCTCTTTTCGGAGCTCATTTCCCTGTCAATCTCTCCCCTTATTTGCCACCTCTGCTACCTCATTCGTTCTTATTCCCACCGAACAACAACTACGAACAGAGAACGTCACCCATATCTGAATCTGTCCCAGAAAAACGGCAATCAGTATCGCCTCAGTCTATTCTGCAGAAACGTCTTTCGTACGGAGAACGACCGACAGAAGGTGGAACTGTATCACCGCCTGCTAAATCACCAGAGAGTTTACCGCCGACGCCCACAGCCCCTCGCAGCGTCACCCCGGCTCAAGTCAATGATGCGCTCGATCTTACGAACGCTAAAACCAGCGAAGCGGGGTCTCCCCCGCCAGGCGAACGGTCTACCCCACTGACGCCCACAACCTCATTGAAACACAGAAGAAAGGGACGCGCGTTTAAGTTACAACCGGCAGCGTTACGTCTTCAACACGAAGATAATAAGATAGGTGACGAAGAAGCGTCCGGGTCGGAGTCTGATGCGTCTGCAGACTTGCCTTCTTCGTCAGTGTCGAGTACGTACTCGTGTCAATACTGTGACATCACTTTCGGTGATCTAACAATGCACACCATCCACATGGGTTTCCATGGCTACAACGATCCCTTCATGTGCAACAAGTGCGGAGAGCGCAGCGCCGATCGCGTCGCATTCTTCATTCACCTCGGTCGAGCACAGCACGCTTAGTTGCGTTCGTAACGTTTTTAACCCTAGTCAAAGCTCTCGAGTTCAAAATAGCCACTAAAGGGATAAGGTAAGTTTGAATCATTGTAGCGTAATTTTAGAAACTTGTGTCATTTGTGTTCTAAATTTAAAACCAAAGATCAGTACGTCTTACAACCAGATTAATGGCTGTATCCAGTCCCTTCATGTTCAAAATATCAACGGCTTATCATGGTGTGGTGTATCGTAGATATGTACTATAAATCTTAAGTATGAATAAAGTATGGTTAAAGGTGAACTGACTGACGCGCCACGATGTTTAAACACAAGATATATGTACGTGTCTCCGTAAAGATTGGTGATAGAACTGTAATATTTAACGCTGGCAGGCTTAATTTCACCCGTAACTGTACTGACTTTCTTCTTGTTGGTATAAAAATCTTTCTTTGTATTTATTTCTTCGATAGTAAGATCTCGATACTGTAATACTAAGTTATTAACTTAGGTACTTCAGTAACTTTGTAAATATTTTAGTCGTAGGTTTTTAGTTTATGTGTTAGTATTTAGGCAGTCACATATTAGTTTAGTTAGCGTTCAGTGATTACAATGTATACGTAGATTAGTTCTGCGTTATTATGTGTTAAGCTTACGCAAGTTATATAGAAAAGAATGACCAATAAGTAAAAGTAAGAAAGACTGTTATCCTTTATGTAAGTACAAATCACGAATAATGAAGTATACTTTTGTTTTAAGTTTATTTTGTCTCCATTTTATAGATATTAAGGAACCTGTACAATGTGAAGAAACGGTAAAGTTACCTATTAAATATAGTAAAGTAGTGTAGGACCATAAAATATGTAGTCTTGTGAATTCGGGTGTAGTTTGTAAGTTAGCCAGAGTATTTATATCAGTAGAAAAAGATTTATTTTATTTATTTATTTTAAAACGAGCATCGTGTCAAATGTGATTTGCTATTTACTTTGCTAAGTTATGTTTATTCATTATTGTATTTAAATCCACGTTTACTTTAGTGTGGCTTAAAATAGAATATTATGAAGTGATTGTTTGAAAAGATATATAGTGAAGTAAGATTGTAACCAAATGAAATGTTTGTGTGCTGGATACATTTATTAAACTATCAGTTTTGTCTCATATCGTCTTTAATTTTTACCTCAAAGGTTGCAAAAGTTCTTGTTTTAAACACCTGGTCTTATACATCCGCATGCGTCCGTGCGCGCACGCACACATGCGCGCTCTCCTTATGCGTACGAATGTAGCCGGTTGTATGAATGAAGCCGACTGTTCTTGGAACGCGCGTTACTAAAGCGCGTGCTTAAAGACTTTCAGAGTGTACCCGCTGTTAATAATGTTTATTTTAATGTAAAATTAAAAGTAATAGTCAGAGCAATAGTAGTATGCGTGACCTAGGTCGCATTATCTGAAGCTATGAATTGAATCGACTAATAGTATGGACAGTTGGAATCGAACTAAAACCCACAGTATAGCCGGCTTTGTAGCTGTTACACTGCCTATACTGTGATCAGTCGATCTAATTTGTACTTGTCCACGTATTTGGTCGTATTGAGTGTTTTGTTGTATTTAATTACACTGCAACAGGGTTATGAATCAATTTATGTGTGTATGATAATATATGATCTTTTAAGCACACATATATGGATATTATTGGGCTCACATTGCATATTATAAGGGTACACCAAGCCTAATTAGTAACCATGTAAAAGAATACTTACAGCGCCATTCTAGGCTGGATGTTACTTTAAAACTACTACAGAACATAACTACTCTAGAAATTTAGGTTGGCAGAGATGATTGGTTGTTATTTTGCAAGAAAATATTTTGATCGGTACTTCCTTTGACTAAGTAACCGATTCTAAGAAGCTAGCTAGCGAAGTATTTTTTCATTCTATCGTTTAAAAGCAACCGTTTTAAATTTAGAATAATACCTACAGTACATCCATGTAGGTATTTCATTTTTCCTCCTCCGTAAGTAAGTGGTCGATCTAAAGATAAAATCAACAATATTTTGTTTTTGGAATTGTAAAAAACGAATTATAGTAAAGACTAATAAAGCTAAAAAATGAATATTAAATTTATTTTAAACATAAAATAGACTCATTTTAATTTCAATGCCTCATAATCATATGCAAAACATAATACAAGATTTGCAACTCAAGAAAATAAACTTAAAATTATTATTAGTTAAGTCCTATTATCCGTTATTTAATTAATAATTAAAAACGGATTTTTTCTCGTGTATTTAATTTTTATATTCCCGACGTTTCGATTACTTTACAGCACTACAGCGAGATACTATGATCTGCATAGAGATAGTTTACAAGCAACTTTGACATCGGGACGTCAACACCCGAGTAACCCCCGTAGCATAGTGTACGGACATAATACAAGGATTCTAATCGCTTCATTTAAATGCAATGTAAATGAAAAACAAAAGGATGATTAGCCATATATCTATACGTACGATGATACGATTATGGTAAGGGAATTAACACATGTAATTCCAGATTATGAAATAAAATAATAAATGATACTATTGACTTAAAGGCCGACAATACATCCGCAGTTTCTCTGGCGTTGCCAATGTTTATAGGTATCCGTGATAACTTAACATTATGCGACCCGCTGCTCGATTGCCTTGTACGTGAAAAAATAAAAATAGATATGTACATGCAAAAACCATGTATGTAAATTTTGCTTTTTTTTCGTTCTACAGAACATTGCTATTCAACTATAAGTAACTAATTTCATAGAAAACATTTAAGATAAACATTAACTGACGAGAAAAAAATATAATTTAGAATTGAAAATAAATGGAAAGAATCAAATTGGTTAAATTAGAGGTTATATAAGTGAGTTAAGATATTCTCGTAACAAAACGCAAGACACGAAAATGAACTCGGTTAAATATAAATTATTCTTTTGTCCGAACGCTTAATTGTTATAGAACGTCCATTTTTTTTCAATAACAATACAAATTTTATGTCACCGTTACGGCTAAAAACTACGTCTGAATATTCATGAGGCTCGCGTCCGCCCAATAGATATTTGAATAGCATTGCGACGTTAAGAACACGAAAAAAAACACATTCAATTATTCCAGAATTTCGCATATTTGTATATTTATGTAAAAAAATAAACGTTTACTTTAAACATTAATGATTATAGAACGAAAAAAGAATCGGTTCACTTGATGTTCACAAGAGACACGTAAACATTCGTCCGGAAGAATTACAGATGCTTTGCGCGCCCATATGTTAAAAAAAGCAGTTGTCTACCAGTTTATAGTAGTCGCAACCGCTATGGTTTTATCACAGTTAGAGACAACTTGTTTAGCACAACAAAACTAGAAAACTAACTAAAACTAGAAATGTGTGGGATAGTCATGTTTTAGTTAATATAACACGACAGAGCTCCAAATTCCATCCTCACCGTCTTGATGGTTAACATTCCACTACCACGCGGTTTTCGCTTAACTATCTTTCGCGTACAACCGCCTTGTGAAATGGTCTCCAACGGTATTTCCAAACCAATATGACTTGAGGTCCTTCAAGAGCGTACTCCTTTCTTAAAAGCCATCAACAGTTCCTTTGATGTCGTAGATGTTCATTGGCGGTGAGGATTACTTAATTTCAGGCGACCCGTGGCTCGTTTGCTTTCTTCTCCAATAAAAAAAAGCTGCTAAAAAGTCATAAAATTGATGTTTCTTAAATATGTGCTCGCCGGGGTGATTCGATTTTTGAGGCACTTCTCGATCACCGAGGAAACCAAAGCTTTTTCAATCGATTCGTCTTGTACAGTTTTGATATCGAAAATATTTATATTTTTAACCTTTAAATATCCTTTTTTATTTAATCATTTCTCAATACAAACACAAAAAAGATATAGCGAAAGGAACCCCGTTCAAACCTGACGTACAGAAGACCTCTCTCTTTTTTACAATAGAATGTTTTAGACAAGTTAGATAACATTTCAAAATGAATAATTATTTATTTAAGATTGGTGTAGGCTGATGTTGAATACTCCACACTTGTATCATGTATCAGACGAGTTGCATTGATCAATTCATCGCCTAGCAATATAAAAATAAAAATCAAGATTAGTGTCTTTTAATAAAACTTTTTTATTGGACCGTAAAGATATGAAAATCTACGTGTTTTAAAATAAAATAATGAATACTACGGTATTCATTACTTGAAACGGTTGAATCCACATAAACTGTTCTCTTTTAAACTTGTGTCATACAAATTTCGATATCAAAAAAATTCCAGAAAGTTGTTTAAGTTTCTGAAGTAGGTAGCAATAATGTTCTAACAAAGTAAAAAAGCTAAGCATTTTTAAACATCAATTATAAAAAACAAAAAAAAACGAATGATTTAGTTCCCCTGAACAAAAACTCTACAAGTTAACAAACCTTACCTAGAATCTAAAATTTATAATTTAAAAATCAGTTGATGGTTCGCTAAATAACTAGTTTATAATCTTAATTAAATATCAATCAGTTGATCTGGCAACATTAAAAAAATGTAACAAAAATGACTAAGAAAGCCGTAGAGCATTCGTTCGAAAAATAACTCTTTCTCAATATTCACAGGATTGAAAATAGAAATGTATTAATGTGTCTCAGAACTCCGTTATTTAGTTATGAAAACCATAATTTAAAGTTAACGTGTTCTAGAGAGATATCAGATTACGTTTCAAAAAACGTTTATTTTACCAATTATTAAATTTTATTTTAGGAACTATTAGTTTAATTATATACATTTTTATTTACAATTTATCTTTTATCTGTAGCGGGACCTCAGCTATTAGTGCTGATATTATGTTATAGTTAGGAAGCGTGCGGAGTCTCAGGTCACTCGTCCTATCACTCCATAAATTCGACAATGAAAATAAAAGAAATTGGAATACGGTACGTACAGATATAGAACGAAATACCAAATGAGCAAAGTCAATAAGAAATAACTAAAATGCAGTAAAACCTTTTATCTGGTTTTACTGCATTTTTGTCTATGCACCATACTTCAGTAATTATGATAAGAAAAGACGTATTATATTTATGAATGTAAAAATAACGTAAAACTATAAAGGTTTCACAAAAGTTGAATCATTTTAAAAGTTATTAACGTAAAATTTCAGTTTATTGGCTGTTGGTGCCTAGCGTCGTCCGGGTAATTACAATTTAGTAATAAAAAATACAACCCATGTTGCTTCGAGATAATGTTGCTTTGTGTAATCATTCCTTAAGTTTAAAAGTAATTACAAACAAATAAACCTATCTTTTATTCAATAGATTAAAGCACAAAAAGTTAAATTTGGAAAGCCAAAACGTCAGCTGTTTCGTAGTGCTTATCGTATATAATTAAATAAATTTGTGAATATTGCGAATTTAATATGAAAATATTCTGAAGTATATTTAAAAATATGCTAGACAACTAAATAAAAATAATTTTGAACGAGAATTAGCAGAAAAGAAAATTTGAATGTAGGAAATAAAATTACACTTTAACTCACTTAAATATATTCGGAAACAACTATGTCTCACTTACCTTATAACATTAGCCATCCATATTATACAATTTCACTTCACTTTATCTCACAATTTCCGCAAAATTACAAAATTTCCAGTAAAATTATTAATAGTGTAATGGCCGCCATGTAGGTAGGTAACGTTTGTTTATAAAATTTGGGACTTCATTTGGAACAGGGTTAACTGATTTGCTTCTAGCGGTATTTCCTAACCAATTCCTTTTTCCTACAAGAACTTCTTCCTTAAGAGCTAGTATCTACAGCTTAGCTTATCTGGTGTGTGTGTGTTAATGAACATAATCAAATGACCCGCTGTTCGTTTGCCCTTTCCCAACCCCAACAAAATTATAAAACCACTATTTTCTTAAACAAAAAAGTGATTAATGAAATTCGCGCCAGCGGTTGGACAGGACTAACTTAGGCTCTACGTATCTGCTAATTTGCGATTTTTCGCACACACCCACCAATATTCTGAAATGTTATATAAAAAGATCGAATGATAAATTGCTCATTTTTTCTTTTTTAACCTCAAAGTAGCCCGGTACCGCCTTTTTTAAGAAACCGCAAAGCTTAAGGACTGTCTCACCCGTAGAGTTGTTTTTTTATACTATTCTATGGCTGGAGAGCAGTGGTGGCTCAGTGTTTTAGGCCCCGACTTATGTACTGTAGGTCACGGGTTCGAACCCAGGCAGGCGATTTACTTTATGTAATTTATTTCATCACCACTGCTCCAAAACGGTAAAGGAAAACATCGTGAGGAAACCGGCATGTCTTAGAACCAATAAATTCGAAGACATGTGAGTTCCACCAACCCGCACTGGGCCAGTTTGGTGGATTACGCCCCTTCCCTCTCTCGGAGAGGAGGCCTGTGTCCCTGCAGTGGGAAACATTAAAAAAAAGGCTGAATTATTATTATTATTATATATTCGTAAATATTACTGCAAAAAATTGTGCTTATGTACTTTTTGAAGTGCTCCAATATAATTGAGGTTAACTATCCGTATGTATTATTTATTGATATAAATAAAAATATTATTATGTTATTGTAATTAATTATTTGCATGCAATTGAAAACTACTTTTTAATGATGCCAAAGAAGTATAACTTCTCACGCGCGTACATAAGTACACGCACCCATTTTTTTATTATTGAATCACAACTAACAATGCGATTATTGAATAATTTAGATTTTATTTAGTAATGTGACTACTACTAACTAAAATATATTGTAAAACGTTTTAACTATTAAATATACTACTGTATACTACATACTGAAACATGTATTTCTAATTTTAAACTGGCAAATAACTAATTTGCCAGTTTAAAATTAAAAAAAAATGTAACTGGTATTTTTAATACAATGTACCCGACCAGTTACATTTTTTGTTGACTTAAGACCATCATTGTATTTTTTTATATTTTAAAAAATAATCCGCGTCATTTATTCCGCTTCTTAATTCGAATAATAGCATATGGCCAGTGACCACGTATAAACGATCGCCGGCGATCCTTCTCGGTACGAATAAAAAGTAAATTCCGTAAGTAAAAACGCAATAAGAGGCGGTGCAGGGCGGCACGCTTCTAAACCGCGATACATTCCATTTTTTCATCCGTATTTCCTTTTTTCTCGTCTCGAAGACAGCTGTTGTTTGATGACCACTCATACCGTTCCGTTTTTTTTAGTCGCCACACGAATACGATACTATGATTGAAGTGGTTATCTCATAAAAGTTTACGTTACATATACCAGATGTTCTTGGCGACTGTTTTCTTCATAGCTTCTCTTAAACTTTTAAACCGTCTGGGTATATTTAAAGAAACAAACGCAAAATAATTCCAATCTATCTACCGTATCTTGATGCTTGGCTGCCTATCCAGTTTGCCAATTTTCATGGACCATAATACCCCCATATTATTATGTTCAGCTTAAAAAATAATTTAACATTTTCACCGGGGTTAAAATCGCCAAATATAAATGTTCTTAGACCTCAGCTTTACTCCAGAGTAAATTAAGTCATTGGTTCGCAAACTACTGTTTATGACATAATTTAAGTTGACTTAAATATTATATATGCTAATAAAACTGTAAAAATAATTTTTTTACAATTAAAATTTCTATTCAAATATTAAAAAGATACACTTCGATCTATAAAAAATCAAGTGAAACAGGCCGCAAACGCCTAAAGCTCTCGCTAATCCCCAAAAATGAGCGGAGGACGGGGATTTCATTGAGAATAAAAATCGATTCGGCCTTCCTAGAAGCGCGCACAACTCGACACTTGCCTAATCTGCCATCGCGTCATATGCCACTCTCTTATTTAGCATCGACACGTGTTCAAATCGTTTCCAGGTTTGTTATTTTCGCTAAACAATATGTTACTTTGATCTCTATCATCGCACATATAGACAATTGACATAAGCTAGACAGACTTTTTTAATCACAGAAACATCAGTAGTTATAAGTGGGAAGTACCGCCGTACCTTTGAAAGGACTCCAAACACTCCGGTTTAGATTCGATGCTAGCTACCGTTGCCTTAGATTCGATGAACCGTTCGAAGTTAAGTTTTGCAAGGATATCGAGTACCGGTAAATACATTCTGGAAAATCAGAACTATGTTTACACCTTTTTCGATAATCAATAGCTTTATGAATTTTATACCTAAACATTACTAATGAGTTACTCCATCTACTGGTGAAAACCGTATAAAAATTCATTCAGCAGTTAGTCGTGTTCAAACAAACAGACGCGGTGAGGGGTTACGTTTTTAATAACATGTTTGTCGCAGTGAAATAATAAAATAGAGAGTTAATCAAATCCCTAATGATAATAAGAGTTAATAAAATCAATACACGGGAAACGTGAAAATAATAGCTCTGTGAGGGTATTTCCTTTAAGAAGTAAAGTTATTTGATGAATTCTCAATTTTTTAGGGAACAGATAAACTAATCTTTCGTTACGTAAACGAAAGAGTTCCACGGATTAGCTTGAGTCTAAAAGAGTTTGCAGGAAAATTATCTTTATTTGGAGGTCAAGAGTTTAAGAAATGTTCAAGTGAACAAGCACTGATTTAATCAAATCTCCATTTCCACACATCGAACGATTTTTGTAAATATCGCTTATTAATGATTGATATATTGTGTTGTAAAATTAGTTTTTTATTATCTGTGTCCGGTGTATGGCGATATGATACCCACGTTGCATTAATGTTTGAAACAATGGATACTCTAAGATTATAATTATTTTGTTAAGACACGTTAGAGGATATCACTATTAAATTTAAATTAAATTTATTAAAATTCCAACTAAATTTTAAGTAATTTCAGTTAAATTTATATATGTTATCTAACAGGACGATGAAAGTTGTTTTTAAATAACATTTATATGAATATTATTATACTAATATGTTTCTTCTCGTAAAATTATGCTACAAATAAAACCAAAACAACTCAGTATATATTATATTAAAATTAAATGAATTTTATAAGCAACAAGCAGACCGAACGAAATTCGCACGGCTGCTTTTTATAATCTGATTAAACTAATTTAAATAATTATAAATATTGATATGTTTTACTTTTTAGTTTATCCACCTAACAACTATTGCTAGTCTCATAGATATAAATGCTTAAGATAGCATTTAGAGATCATATATATTGTGCTACAAACTCTGGCTTTAAGAAAAACGAATAATATGAATGTATTCCATATTTGATCTCGATAAAATGTGAAATATTCTCATGGATTTTCTTGTAGAAACGTACATTTCATTTCATTTACAGTAAATAAGAATATGTAATACTTAATATTCAGGACTGCAAAGACGGTTAACAGCACACAAGTGTCCACTACGCCCCCTAGTGACCTTTTATTTATATTATGGTACACTAATATAATAAACAAAACATTTCCACAGCACATGTTGATACAATACGGTAAAGGTGGGATAAACAGAAGAAGATTTAGTAAGAAGAACTTATAAATGAGTCCTGGCTCTAATTCAACCTAAGGTCAATCTCACTCCGTCGCATCGGCAAATATTAACATTTTTCGTGACTGATCGACATATTGACAATAATACGAGGTAACTTAATAAAAATCTGATTGCATTGAACTTCTTTTTGTCCTTTGAAAAAATATTATCTTTTAAGCCGTCGTTGGTTGAGACATCGAACATTATCACTACCGCAATCTACCCTCCAATCCGATCTCTAAACAGTGTCGTCATTTTTAAGGATTAAAGATTTGTTCCACGCGATTGACCACGAATTTTTCTTTGGATGCGTTTTTTTTATCGGATTTGTTACTCATTTTTTTGCTTTTGATCTTGCCTGATCTTTTGGTCATTTGAAATCTAATGTATTAGATAATCATAGTCATTCAGCTCCTTCGCCTTTTGCTTGCTCTGCTACCGAGGGACCGATCAGGAGAGGGACCTGGATTTTATTGACCTATGGGTAGATGTATAAACTTGAAACGCACACAAATCATACAATAAAGTCTTAACATATAGAATCGTAATCGATATGTAAGTAGAACTATACATTTATCTTTCCGAAGTTGATTCTTCTCACCCTCGGCAAAGTAATACATGCACCGATTGGAAATTCAAATGAGCCTGTCCTTATTTATTGCTACACATCCCCTTTGCTTTCATTACACCCTCCTCCACTCGGTAAACATTAGATGTTGGGATACATTATTCTTACCTCTGTGTTTTATTTATAAATAAATTAATCCTCCTAATTCTCTTAGCGACCGGTATTACAAAAGGATAAACAGGTAGTTACTATATTTCATATAAAAAATAAAAAAAGTATCGAAAAAATTTACATAATTAATAAATAGAACTATTTATTATTTATGTACACAAAAAAGTACCTAAGAAAATGAATGCTGGTCATTTAAAAATTATTGAACGATGAATTCATTTAAATATTAGTACAGATACACAGGCTCCGACAACTTACATGTTTTCTTTAAAAACTCTCTTTTTTTTCGTCGAGAAAAAAATATAGAAACGAATACTGGCCGCTTAGAAATTATTTTGAGTCCTGTCAAGCAATGTCGGGATTATTTATTTAAAAGAAAGTTTTTATTGTAAAAAGTGTGGAGAGGAAATGCAAAAACTGTAGTAAGTATCTACCTGCTCGCTCTGTCCCTTTACAGCCACATGCACATTCCGCTTTCAAATGTTCCAGTGATCGATTTAAAAAAAAAACACATCTCTTATAAGTTATTCAGCCCGTAAAGATTCTAATGGTATAGCAAAAACTTTTAGTCATACTTTTGCAGTTTCTTTGTTCGGTTATTATTGAATATGGCAAAATTTGTAGCAAATTTAATCCTTTTCTCCTGCGCACATGCGCATGTCTACAATTTTGTCAAGGAACATCATAGTATGTGGAGTATAAAAAATTCTTTATCAATAGGCAAACATATTAGTTGCGTGCTCGTATATCTAGAGGCAATTATTTAATTTATTTGGGTTACAAACATTAACACTGTCAATATGGAATATGTATGAGCGACTACTTCTTTTCTGTCACGTATACCAAACATAATCGGCTAGAAGTAGCACGTTGAGTAAACAAGAACTTCGTTTAGGTACGAATATTATCTTAATTTCATCTATAAGTAAATTATAACCAAAATATTGACGAAACCAACAAAAGCTACTGTATAAATGGCTCGGCTTCCGAGACTTAATGTGTGTATGCACAGTTCCAAATGAAACCCTAAACGATATGAACTCAGAGTACACATTACCTTTTACGCTAAAATTCAGTCGGGATTATTAATTTTTTAAATTAACTATCACCTGTTCCATATTTACTCCACTCTGCTTTCCTACTCGAATACTGGCCACTTACAATGTACGAGTATATGCAACATCAGGTGAGCCGCATCTTACAAATCTATAAGTTTTGATAGTATTTTAACTTTAAATATGTTTTTAAATATTTCCCAAAAAATTAAAAACATCTCATATCCATAGTTACATTACACACTTTATATTAATCCAATTGAGACTCACGGTTCGCCCATACACCTTCGAATTGAAATGGTAACAGTCTAACTGTCCAAGCCGAGTGCTCTGAAGCACTTCAGGTCGTAGTACAAAAAGGTCGTAAGGTCAGTGCCCTATAAGATGAGCTTGGCCGCCTATCAATACGGTTATATGTACAATACAATGCGTAATTTTTTTGGTACAAATATATGATCTGACGATGGTCATCTAAATGTTGGTAATAAGTTTCATGACCATAGACATATCATAAACTATAGGTAATTGTAGAGACCGCCTCTTTGTTCTTAGCTAAGACGTTATAGACTAAAGAATATAATATAGTTTTGTTATCTGCTTTGCAAAGACGCAAAAGGGGAAGTGAGGCGTTCCGTTCTTTACGAGTGTTATTGCGCATGCGTTGTTATTACATCAATTTTATGTTTAAGATTCTTTACATTTGTTTTTGACAGATCTTATTCTAATTTAAAAAAAGTCCTCCGTGTCCCTACTGGTTTATACAGAAGTAAATCATAAAAAGGGAATTTTTAATCACTATGTTCGTCATAAAGTTCCTTTACATAATTTCCATAAAATCTCCGAAAAGAAAAATAAAACATCGTAAAATGTAAAATCAATAAAACAACTGGGAATTCAAAGCTGATTTACATTTTATTACTTAACTCTTCGTAAGTGACAGACGCGGTAGATTTTAAAAAAAAAGTCTATGGTGCGACGTTTAGAGAATGCAAATCTCCCGACCTGAATATGCAAATATATTGCTTTAAGAAGACGACAAAGGAACGCCACCCGACGTTCTCGGCTGTCGTAAAAAGCTTAGAAAATTTAGACAAAAGAATTGTTACAAATATAACCGAGCAAACGGTACATTCAATAAAAAAGGGTTAGTCAACGGAGACCGACGACAGTTTTTGCGAGAAAAATCCTTTTAACTTGATTAATGGACAATGGGTATTAATTTTAGGTGCTTTCAACGCTTTAGCCGTTTCCACGCGAGTTTGCTAACGGTAATTCTAACTGCGTCTTAAATAGCCGGTGAAATTATAAAGTAAGATTTTTTTCTACTTTTAAAACCATTAGTGTTTTGTCATAAATATTTTTACTGAAGAGGCTAAATCAAGATTAGAGAAAAGCAATAGCTCAGTAGCTTAGTAGTAGTATTATCAGTACAGTATTGAAATCTCAAACAATTTGTAGAAATTTACCAAAATCTGTGCCTAATGTATAAAAATTGGTTCACTCCTTATCATATTTAGAACATATTACATCGTTAAAAAGTTGATAACAATTGCTACATCTAGTACCCTAATTCAGAAAATTATTCAATTTTTTTAAAAAAAATCGTAATAAATACGCACATTTTCTGACATTAATTGTAACGGGGAAATTAAATATTAAAGTAATCACTTATTACAGTACATTATTCTTTAATTGAAGTTTGTGAACTTCTAGCAGCGTATAAAGTCAACATAGTTGTGATCTCATTCTTCTTAAGCATTCCAAAATACTTCATCGCATCGCAAAGAAAACAGACCTCGTTAGTACTCTCTCCCTCGATTTGAAATCGAACATCTCTCCGTCGTTGTATATTAAAAATAAAGTTTTGTAACTATATTATGTTGCCATACTAATTTGACTTTCATTCTTGTTGAAATCTTAAAGAGGGTAACAACACAATGCCGGAAGCTCTTTGACATTTGCCCGCCCCGCGGTAAAAACCGACACGCGACTGCGGAAAAAAAGCAAATTATTTAGTCACACGTTTTAAAATCTCCCCTCGAGCGAGGCGCTTGTTATTTTATATTTTTTTAAAGCTTTTCTAACCGTAACAGGCAGGTTCTAATAACTTTTGTTGCGGTATAACTCGACATCAGGTGGTATTTTGGCTATGGGTCATTTGCGGTTTGTCATGTCGGTGATTGGCACATGTGCCAAACAGGTAGGATTGATACAGATTGCTTTCTATAATAATAAATATGGAACAAATGAAATGGTTGTTCCAAATTCTTAAATTTAGATATGGCTATGTTATAACGATTTAAAAAGTGTAAACGTTAAAATTGCTACTTTATTTTTATTGTAGTAGTGGTAGTTCTACTTGGACTTTTTGCACACTACGTTTTATGTGCGCTGACGTCGCGCGTCCTCTGCGATACAAAAGCGCGGATCGTGCACAAAGGTCACAACGCATCGACAGTCTTGCGTTTGCTAGGAGTCCTAAATGCGCACAAAAAACGTCGTGTGTAAAGGCCTTAATTATTATCAATGTTGTAGAAGAGCCGCCGAATGCCAAAGGGCTCTTCCAGATAATAAAAACTTGGTTGGGTTATTTGTCTTTTTAATCATAATTAATTATTATTTTGTTTCTTCGAATTCGTATAACCTTCCTAACCAATCTGTAAACCAAAATTTAATCAACGAATGCAAAAGTATAATTAAATTAAATTTAAATCATTGAATTCGAGCAAACGAACTACATTTTAATAATTAAGTACCTTTTGTATGTCCACACATAAAAAACGCTCACCCACGTCGAATTTATTACACCCCGTAATAATGTAAAAAACTAACCTGTTCTAACACCTCCAGTTTCATATTTCCGTCAACAAGCAGCAACCCCAATAAAAAGACCCCTCGTTGGTAAAAAAATGAACTCAATTACCGCATCGTATACTCTAAAAAGCTGGGGGACTTTTTACGTCAACTTTTTTAAAATGCACGATCATCACGTAATTGCCTAACAAAAGTGAGTCGTTATTACGCAGTGAATTAGTATTGATTTGGTTATTGGCGCCACGAATTGTTTGTGCATTAGTGATAGGGTCGTCTCAAATTATGTACACATTCCTTATCGACTATACAATATGACTATTTTGAAGCTAAGGAGATGTTTATTAACAAATTTCGTAGTAACAACCGTATCGCGTTGTTGTGTAATTATTTACGAAGCCCAATTTATATACAATCTAAAAACAGAAAACAAATATACCTACATTCTCGGGTAAACGACCAATGGTAAGGCGTCTAAATATTGCGTCGAATAAGCCCGGATTCCTTCTTGGAGAAAAGGTTTATAAAACGGGACTTAAAGAATGTGTTTTCCTTCCTTCCTTTCTTCATAGACCTGCAGCGTCCTCCAGTTGTCACTGTTCCGGGTCTTTCCACTCACTGCACTGCCATACTATTCAATGCGGTAGATATGTATACATTTTGTAAACCGATAAATCGTTTAACAGCTTGTATAACAATGCAAAATGCATTATTACTCATAAGTCTTAAATAATAAAGAGTTCGGATATGTAGTTTAATGTTCATAATAATATTCATCTTTTCAGCCAACGATCAAGCTGCTGGACTTAAGCACCCCCAATGATCGCCACAAACATCAGTCCCCCACCACCGCCCTCATCCAGTGAACTTATGTAACCTTGATCACGTGCGGTGCTTACATAATACAATTGAAAATTAAGATTTACATTCGGTTTCCCTATTGGAAATAGTGTCTCATGGTATATAAGGATTTAGGTTTTGTGTAAATTTGCTGAAATATGACCGTGATTGTTGAAGAATTGCAATACACACTGCTGTACTTTAGCAGTAGTAGAGAGAGAGAGAGCGAGAGATTAATACATTTTTGGTTTGCAATTATATAAACAAACAAACTAACAATGCCTTGTTTTCATCAAGGTTAAAATGTTATAATTTAACGGTTAGCAGCTGCTTGGCACGCGTCTGTTACTTTTAAGTACAATTGAAAGAATAAACGAATTTCACGAGCCAGCAAAAGCGATATCTTTATTTCTCAAGATCAATATCAGTCGGGAGCTGATTTTCCGGCCACTCGGCGCGAGCGGCCATCAAGATGTGAAATCGATCCCCCCGTATGCAGGCGTCCATTGTACAAAAAACACACGGTCAGTCAACAGGGTTTTAGCGCTTTGTAAAGCGGCTTTTCGACTCCGGCTCCACAATACGAAATAATCCCCAAAAAGTGACCCCAAAAGAGTACTTGGAATTGTGTCAGTGAATGTCGACCGTCGACCGTCGACAACAGGGGAGTTTGTTGAAAAAAAATTAAATCGCGCATATATCGAGGATTTTCTATGTATCGGGTTATACAGGTGATTTTATTACGTATAGGTACTGCACTGAATCAGAGCCAGATCTACATCTTAACGGTTAGAGAAACTAAGGGCCAGACAAGTACTGGGTTTATGTTCAGTTTATACTGTTGAATGACTAATATTGACCACTAGACTCGGCTACCATTTCTTTGTCACGATTATAGTTAACAAAAAATCTATTTATATAAAGGTCGATGTGTGATATTCCCTCTAGACTACGAAACGGCTGAACCAATTTCGATGAAACTTTTAAGAAATCTTCTAATTGGCATAGAGGGGGATCCTATGTTGTTTGGCAACGATCGGATCAATATAATTAGTGCTACCCATGCGAAGCTGGGACGGGCTCACTAGTAAGTTAATAAATAGACCGCCGAAAAACTCTGACACAAAATACATTTCGGCAAACTTGAACAATGTTTAAACGAAGACGTAAAACATGTGTTTACACAACTGTGATATGGCAGTGAGTAGGCGTGGAAATTTCCACTCATTTCATTGCCTAGAATAAATAATTCAATAAAAATGGATTCTTATTTAAATTTATGAATGAAAAACTGTCTAGGCTCAAGGCGAGCGCCTTAGCTTAGCTTAAAATTAAAATAAAATAAGCTAAACCAACCTAGTAAGTAAAGACCTAGGTAGGAAAAGAGTATTTTGAACCATTGAGCTATTCTGCTCTTTACAAGAACAGGTTAAGAGAGAAGAAAAAACAACGCTACCAATAAACATGCCAAAAACCAGTAGAATGGTTAAGGCTTTGTCAGCCTTATATGGAAGTTAGGTCAGCTATCACCTTTCCATACTTAGAAAAGGCAATCATCATGTGGTTGCCTTTTTCCCATTCATGTGGGGTCGGCACAGTATAACCATAGTGTACAGGTTTTGGTTACAGTTTTACGGCCCCCTGCCTGCCGTTTATGGTTAAAGTAAATTAATGTTTCTAAATAACCAGGAGCACCCTGTAGCGGGGACAATATGCGTGCTGGCCCACTCCACACGGCAGCTTGTCCCGCCGACATAATAACGAAAAGGATGGACATGCGCCGGCCACCGCGCGACACACCTGCCTACTAAAAAAAAACACCCCCGCAAATATATTTATTTCGTCTTTTTATTTATAGTTAATATACTAGTATAGTTTTATACAAAACTAGTGCTCGCCTATGTAATAAAAGAAATCTGTGCAAAATTTCAAGTCTCTAGCTAGCCCAGCCTAGTTGGGTCTGCGTTGGTATATCAGTCGGTCAATCAATTTCTTGTTTAATACGATACCGGGTATGAATAGCTAGTTTATATCTATATAAACTAGCTATTCATACCCGGCATCGCTCGTGTGAATTTAATTATTTTAATAGTTTCGATTAATATAGATAGTAATATATAACAGTACAAAATTCTCCCTTTTTATATCTTTAGGGAATTTCAAAAACTTCTTTCTCAATGCACTATATTATAGAAAAATGAAGCCTTGTGTCAAACTTTACATTCCTATTTCCAGTTGTTTCGTCTGTGCGTTAGGTGAGTTAGGTGTTTTATACATACATTTCATTTTTACTATATAATTTTTAAAAAAGGTCTTAAAACTTGATGAACCCAGACCTTAATAGCTACATTACCTAACTGTTTTGTAGATAGATCAAAGTTCAACTCCGGCGTTTAAACTGCGGTCGTATGTCTAATAAGCCTCGAATAGCAACCGCAATGTCAAGGATATGTAAACTAAAAAGTAAAATGATTGTGAGACTAATGATGAATCTAATTCCAATGGATTGCCTTATGATGAGATGGATAGATAGCCAAATAAAAAAGCTGTCTATTGGTGAAAGAATTTTTAAAATCGGTGTAGTAGTTTTTGAGTTTACCTATTTTCCGCAGTCTTAGGTTACATAAAACTTGCACCCGCCTAATGGACGATTACTACAATTCTTGTCTATTTTGGTTCATACAAATTTCGATAAGAACCTTCGGTTATTCTCTAGTTGGAGTAGACAACATAAATTGTTAAGTCAGAAAATTCCATTAGTGTATTACCGTCGTGATAGTTTATTCAATTTAATTTATTTAATGAACTAAGTAGATAAATCTGAAACTACAAATATTTGAGATATGACTTTTGAACAAAAAGGAAAGTAATAAAAATTTCAAACATGGCGCGTCCGAATGAGAGCTGATATAACGTTAGAAAACTGCCAACGCAAGCTGGATCAATATCGCTCGCCGTTTCATCAAGTCGATGGGAAAAAAGAGGAGAAAAAATACATAACTTTTTAGGGTCCGCCTCCCCTGCGGTCCCCTGCCGCCCCACCCCATCCCCTACGCCGAGGGAAGCCCGCGCCGACGACGTAAAAAAATAATACAAAAATCCGAACGCGAGGCGCTTCGGCGCGTGGCTACAATACAATGCTCCTCTATAAAATATCGTATCAAATTTATATAATGGGAAGTACCTTTGTTGGCACGAGGAAGATGAGAAAAAAACGGCTTTGATTCAAACAGTGAATGAATGGCGTTATAAGGGTCACTACAGACCGAGATTAGGTAAATTACGTAAAGAATATATTCATAATTTGCTTTAAGATAAATTTAATTTTGCTTAAATTCGTACTATTAAAAATAAGATAATCTATATCTTCTTATTATTATTATCATTTATTATCTATAAATAATAAAGAAGAAACTGACTGACTAATATATCGACGCACAACCCAAACTACAGGCCCTAGAGACTTTAAATTTGGCAAACATTGCTCTGTTATTACGTAGGCGAGCGCCTAGAAAGGATGTGTCTAAATGCATCTCCATCCCCTAAAGATCTACAGAACTCCTACTTTAGACCTTTAGGGGATGGGGATTAAAATTTGAAGTGGAGAAATATTAGTTACCCAATTTTATTTTCCCTCAGTTCTATATGATGAATCATATCAAATATCGTTCAGCTTAGGCTGGACATACGTCGATTATATTTAATTGCACGACGGGTGAAACCGCGGGGCTCACCTCAGGTTCAAACAGATACTATCGATACCTAAGCCATATATAACTATAAGCATCCACGCTCGTAATCGAAAGGTGTAGGCAGAGATTACAGATCACCATTTGGCACAGTCTTGGCACATCTTCTACATCGATATATGTACGCATACATGCTCGTCGGTTTCGGGACTCATGTACTTTTAGTATGTCACCAATACTAAACTCATTGCGAAGTACATAGAACTGTTTCGATTAAAGAAATAACGCTACATATATAACCATACGTGCCAAATGGCACTATATAACCAACGCCTAAAAGATTTCATTTACTTTCTGAACATTTCATAACTGTGAAGTCCCGGAAGTTTGTTAAGCAATTGAAAGGTTAGATTAAAACCAGCACAGCACACGGATTTCTTTATTTATGAAGCGAAAAGATTTTATTTAGGGCATTCGTCGCAAATATGGATAGAACATACTAAACCCAAAACTTATTCGTTTATCAAAAAAACAAATTGGTAGTAACCAAGCAATATTGTTATAATAATGGTTTAAACTGGACGCCGTGAACTGATGAAATTTTATTTGGGAAACAACATGTGTTCGACGATTAAGATTCACTTTTCATTGTGATAATTCAATAATTTATAGATAAGAACAGAATATCAAAACCATTAAGTAAATAAACAAACATAGTGATAAAGTTCAGAGAAGTCTCTTGAGATAAGTTGGCAAAATAATGTTTTCCTTGAACTAGTTATATTTCACGCTATGTCTATTTATTAAAAGATTAGAGACAATGTATACTAAATTTAAAATAATTTGTAAGTATCTTTATATAGTGTAAAATAATGTCGCTTCAGCTCTATGTTACCTTCGATTCAAACTACGCAACAGATTTTAATGCGGTTTTCACCAAAAGACAAAATTAATCAAGAGGGAGGTTAATACGTATGATACACACATATTATATCAAATAAAAGGAGAGAATTACAGAGAATTTGTAATGTGATGTCGTAGAAAACATTTTTAGCACTTACATTCCAAACTCTGGTTAAACCTTACGATATATGTAGATCTAAATAAGGTACTACGGAATTGTACATCTTAAAAAGATCTACGAAAAATTCAGCGATGGCATCGGCACTCTAACTTCTAAATAAATGATCACGCACAATGAGGTTATGGAAAAGGTATTTAGACGGATACAGCAATAATCCTTACCAACGTAAATACGTAAGTTATCTCAAGCATTTCATGCACATTGTGATAATCTTTTACACCATATAATTTAAATGATTATCTTAAGAGTTATCACAAAATAAAACTAATGCACTAAAATAAAATCAAGCGCGGGTCTCATAATGGCGATGTCGGGACTGCTCGCTTGATGCGATGCCCACTGTGATTAAGCTCAATGTGTTTTCAATAAAGAGATCGACCCGGATATAACCTATCCAGCAATTAATATAGCTAATAAGATATGCGACATAAATTAAATCTAAGGCGGAACGAAGTTTGCCAGCTCAGCTAGTGGTTTATAACAGTATAATATACAGCTAGTTGTAGGTATATATAAGATTGTACTCTAGTGACTGTGGATATGGATACGCGTCTAACGTGGTTGATTTTTTAAAATACTATCTTCTATTATTATATTTATGAAAATAGAGTGCACAGTGAAATTCACTGCATTGTAGATGTTCTTATGAAGTATCTGTAGTGGTATGCCACTTATTCAGTATCATCGGATGCGCCTAGTGTCAAAGAGCAGTAATATGTAAATGCTGGTTGGAACTACATGCAGTAACTGTTGAAATATTGCTTGGATAACGATAAATCGCAAATTTTACGTTGAAGATACAGACAGATGCCGTCTAACGAGCATCGCGGGGTCAGTTAGGGTGAGCTGAACATCCAACGGAAGCATGGTGCCGTGACAAAGGCTCTAGTCGAATGGCGACTTAAAATACTTTGTAATATCGAGAAAAAAATATCAACATCTGGCCATTGTCTAGGTCCGCGGGGGAGTCGACGGAATAAAATAAATAGACGACAATACGTTGCCACCGCACGCGTCATTATTCAAGTGCGATTGACAGCCACTTCCATAATACGCCTATTTACTGCAGAGGTGCAAAACGCACACTGGCAATCTATACATTTTGATACTTTAGGTCACTAAGGACTTGTAAATAATTCCAATGTTAGAACATTTTTTCCATAAATGTGATAACGATACGCACTAACGTACAGGATTGTTCAAAAAATAGTTATTTGAGTATTCTTGACAAAGAAAATGAATCCATACAAAGAGCTTCACTGAGTGTTTCAGTGTTTAAATAATTAAGAAAGCGTTGCTACAATCAATTAATTAAAATTATGTTATTTCTTTAGTAGAAGTTTGTAAAGAGAAAATTCTGAAAGCTATCATAATCACTAAAACTTTGATTCCTTTTTATTTAACATAAATTATCAAAATATTAGTATAATATTGTTATTAATGTAGAAAATAATTAAAGTACCAAGATGTCGAAATTACGTCAACGTCTAAACATTTTTTAAGAAGCGTATTGCATGTGTCCTGTCATCCCTTCACATTGAGAAGCGGTGGCGAATCGCAAAGTTCATGAATAAATATAAATTCGATATTCCTTTTGAATATAAATGTCGAATAAAAAGGTGATTTATCAAAAACTGTTATCCATTCATACGGAATGTTCTTTTATAACGTTTAAATAAACATCGTTTTTGGGATGACGTACAAAATGGCGCGTAACAAATTGTATGTTTTTTTAACTGCCGTAGTTGGTGGGACAAGAAGTTCTAATGAGTGGCGAACACCCACGCTATGATGATGCAGCATATCCTTTCAGGTTTCAACAATGTTTGCCGAAACCTATTGCAAATGGGAAAAGGGACATTTGGCAATTACTGCTATATAAATGCATGTTCAAAAAGTAAAGGATGTCTAGCTTTTTTAAGACCTTATAATCAAAACAGTATATCAATTAAAAACGTTAAAGAGGGCGCTATACTTAATTATAAATTGTGTATGTAATTAAACAATACAAAACACATCCTAGTGTTTTATTAAATGTGTACATAACTTCTTCGCGCGGGCTATTATACTTTGTTTTATCTAGGTCAGGTTGTTACCAAAATCATCAAGGAATTATAAATAAAAATATTGTTTATTACTGTAATTAATAAAGAAAATATTTATAATTAATAACAAGTTGGTTTTATGATTTCATTTAAGTTAAACCACAATGCGGCTGAAACCGTGGGTTTCCTAGTCAGGTGACCTGAGTCACGTGACCTGGGTGATAAAGTGGAATAAATAATTAATTTAATTTATTTCTCTTATCCTGGTTGCATAGGGTGCATAGGTACGCTTATTTCTAATAGTTAATTTGTCTCCTTATACTCCAATCTGTAGTAGAAAATTCTTACATTTATTTTAGTAATTGATTTTTCGATTCGATCTTGGTGGCGATTATCGGGAGAGGCCTGAGTTCAGAACAGAAAATAATTTGACTTTTATGCAGTGCCAGTAGAAGTTTGTTTAAGCGTTTTCATTTCAGGGAATTCTGATATCAAAGATGCACCTCGCTCTGATCGACCCGGGTTAACAAAATAAAGCGCAATTTCGCAATAAAATAATGGTGTGCGTTAGGTGAGATTCAACGGGCGTTGGTCCGTTGATTGATTCCGATATCTACTGCCAACAGATTAGATTAAAGCAAGTAATTGAGAAAGCGGCCGGAATTGACCAATAGATAGGGTGTGGTCTTTCGTCACAACAACGGTAGATCTCACACATCTTCAGCCAATCAGCAAAAAATAAGAGAGCTTTGCTGGAAGGTGTCAATGCACCCGCTTATAGCCCTGGCACAGATAGATATATTCAGATTTCTACCTGTTTCGATCTCTTCAGAATGATTTAGGTAGTATTAGGTTAACATAAAGAGACGACTGACAAAACCACATGTCGCGTTCTTTCAGAAGTCCCAAGTATTCTACAGCAAGGAGATCATGTCGCTGCCTTCAAGATGGTAAAAAGCCATCCAACAAAATGGTACACTATACATATTATGTATGTAAATGTAAAGAAATTAAAAATGATGCCTTGAATTTTCATATAAAATTCGAAGAAACCTTTTCCCGAACCTATTTTTTCGTAAGTTTTTTGTATAACTTATAATTATACTGTTTACATATTTACAAAATCGAATGTATGTATTTAAAAATGTTAACGTAGATAAATGTAAAGATTTTCTATTTTAAATTCTGTGGGTGGTATAAAGACATAACTGAAAATATGAGCCACCCCTGCCGACTCAGGTTATTTGTTTCCACTAAATAAATTTGACAGACAACCATTCCACATTGATCACCTGGGTGATTTAAATTTCAGGTGATCAAAGTAGAAATCACGAAACCGCACGGGCACTACCTTCTAATTAAATAAGTCTTAATTTTGGATCCCAGAAAAGATTAAGTGTACTGTGTCTTAGTCTTTATAAGTAGTGTCTTCAGGTTTTGTCAAAATCTAACTTAATTTTGAACGGAGTATAATTATGGGATGGGAAGCATACGATGAAGCAGTTGACCTATGTCATGTGACATTTGGTGCGCATAAACCATTTGCAATAAATAAAAGAGTTGTAAGAAAGAGGAAGAAGTAGATAAATAAAGAGAAATAGTTCCATTTGAAAAACGTAAAACACTAAAAGCTTCACGTCGTATTTTAGTACATATAAAAAATTAATGCACCTTCTTAAAACAAATAGCAATGATAACGTTTTGTTCTTAGTAATTAAAAATAGGCGCTTTGTAAGTACAGTCAGCACTAAGATGTTTAATTCCTAAATAAAGTTTAACGTCACAATATACACATAATGTTCATGGCTTAATTTATACGTGTAATTTTTTTAGTATAGGAACTTAAAGGGAACTTACACATGTTGGTAGAAAACGGTAAAGTATACACCTTAATTAAAATACTAATTTTCGGAGATGTCGATGCTGGTAACCTTATTGACGGTTCTTACAGCTTCATCTGATACAGGGCTCGCGATCCGAGTGATCTTGAGCTAAAAGTAAAAAAAAAAATTCTAGGTCCCTAATGTAATCTAGGGGCCTAGTTGCTGGATTTAGCAGCCATCAGTGTGAGTGATGTCTACTCAAGTTGAACGTGTTACCGCCGAAGACTATAATGACGTCTAGCTTAATTAAACGTAAATATGACGGGAATAGTAAAATAAACGGAATGGATCGCATCAATTGAATGTGTATGTATGGAAATCGTGACTTCTCAAAAGGACGCAAGATAACATGTTTTGCTGCACTGATTCTGTGCTATTAAATTAATGCACAAAAACTCAACTCAACTCAACATCCTATGATGAGCTTTAGTTTAAGTATTTTTAGGATAGCCCAAAAATACTTTTCCTTATTTTTAAATACTGTATATGTGGCTAAAAATATCGACATTATTAGAAAGTTAAGGAACATAATTTTTAAATTTGTTATCATTGCTGCATTTACATTTTATGTTTAAATTATAAGGAGTATATACACCTTTGCCTGGCCACAGAAAAAACGTTAAGTGTAGCTAGAATTAGTACCAATTTACAATTTAGTACGAAAATGGTGAAATGACACTCAGCAATGTAGAAGATTCATTGAAATTAAAACATTTTCACGGTTTGAGCTGAGCTTTGTAATAATATACAATTTAGGTGATTTACATTACACGTCTAAGTGTTTTACTAATATAAATGGTAAAATAAAAAACTATAGAAGTAAGTTGCTACGATTGTCATTTTAAACGATTAGTAAATATTAAAAATTAAGGCTGGTAGCACTAGTGAAACTACGTCGTCGACTGACATTGACAGCATGACAGTTTCACTTCACAACTAAAAAAACGAATCGTGACTTTCAAGTTTACATTTACAAACATTTAAATTAAAACCTGAGTAATGTAAGCTAATGTTTCATATATTTTTGTGATTTATTCTATTTAACTGAATAACTATGTAAAGTAACAACTATCATTTTGAAAATTTATCATTATGAATATGTTAAAAAGTTAAAATAAATTACAGTCAAATGGCGGCTTCGGTGGTCAACGCTTACGCGGATCCTTGTATACCAGAATGGATGAACGCACCCCACAGCACGGGCACCTCAATCATGGCTTGCGAGTTCGATGGCGGCGTTGTCATCGGGGCTGACTCGCGAACGACCACAGGCGCCTATATCGCGAACAGAGTAACTGACAAACTAACAAAAATTACTGATCACATATACTGCTGTCGCTCGGGTTCCGCTGCTGATACTCAAGCCATCGCTGACATAGTTACATACCATCTTAGTAAGTTGCTTTTTCTAGTATTTCGAGTATTCGAACCCACATGTTGCAAGTCACAAATCTGTGTTTCCGGTTAATGTTCTTATATTAAAATAAACTTCAAAAAGAAAACAACAGAAAAAATCCACAAAAAGAAATGTGATATTAGCAATATTGCCATTGGTACATAAAGTCAATATTATTCATAAGTATTTCATCGGTCTCTTAGTCTCATTGTGCCTTAACTAAAACATTTTTTTCTTTGTAGATTTCCATAAAATGGAGTTGGGTGAACCCCCTCTAGTGCAGACGGCTGCTGCAATTTTCCGTGAGCTCTGCTACAACTATCGTGACTCTTTAGTGGCTGGTATTTTAGTTGCCGGGTGGGACAAGAAGAAAGGAGGTTAGTTTAAACTGCACATATAATTTATAATACAATATAGTTTCTTTTAGCCCAAAAGAGCAGTTAGCTAGAGTGAAAACATGCTATGCTTTTTAATATTTATATTTATTTGTAAACATTGTGCTCCTTAAAATGTGAAACTTGGAAATACCTTGCATTTCACTTGTCTTATTTTTGCTAATGATGGAATAAGTTAATTTTTTAAATGTAATGTATGTTTGTAAATTAGTGTTAAGGTTGTAGAGGTTGAATAGATTTAATTGTTATAATGATGTACTTTTTATAGGGGACTGCCTATCAACCATACAAAAAAATTCCTGAGATTAACAAAAAGTAAATATAAATTGTACTCAGATTAAAGGATTACTTCATATTAAAATCATTACAATTTCAATAATTATCTAAAAACTAGAGAAACAACAATTTGAATCATTTTTTGCATCATACTTCATTATTTTGCATTGATAAGGGGTTACGTCTCAGCTGTTAATCAACAACTTCCTTGAAAATAGACAAAGTTGTTGTAAAATACCATAAAAGGCCGTAATTTAAATCATAAGTTGCAATAGCTAAACAGAATCAAGTGAATGAATCACAATGAATGAGCATGCTTAAACAATCTGATTCGAATTTAGATATAGGCCGAATAATTATAAATTATTAAACATGTATTCCATACCTTCTGAAAAATAATTCCATCGACAGGATGTTACATAAATAAATTGATGATTATTAAAAATCAATCATTCTAGACTCTTAATGACTACAATAGACAATTTTCCCTAGTTAAACAAACTTAGGAATAATTTATATTTTATTCTAAATAGTATGTTAATTTCTTTCCATTTCAGGCATTTATTGGGCATTCCCCTTTACATTCATTGTTTGTTGGTAAACATAAAAAAAAATATGTATTTCACATACATTGTTTTTCTCAATCAGGTCAAATTTACTGTGTCCCCATTGGAGGCATGGTACAACGCCAGGCAGTGTCCATCGGTGGATCTGGATCATCATATGTCTATGGCTATGTTGATGCCAACTTCAAGCCAAATATGAGCAAGGATGAGGCCGTTAAGTTTGTAACAAACACTCTCACGCTGGCCATGCTACGTGACGGATCGTCCGGTGGCGTGGTCCGCTTGGGCGTGATCACAGAGGCCGGTGTCGAACGTAGTGTGACCCTAGGTGACCAATTGCCGAAATTCTATGAAGGTTGATGATTTCTTTGAATATAAGTTAATAAATTTTTTGTAAACTGATTTGTTTTTATTTTTTTGAAAAACAAAATTGTCTTTTGTAATTGGCCCATGCCTCACAAATTACCAGTGAGATAATTTTGGGTTTTAGGGTGCGTCCAGATCTAACGTCTAACGCGCGCAGTTGCTACATGAGATGCTGTACAAAGGTGCACCAAACAATTACAGCAAATGCGCGCATGCGGCGCGCGCTCAGTTCGCCAAAGGCTCGCGAGCTACACATTCGCGCCGCATTCGCTAGATCCTGGACGCACCCTAAAAAGATAATCAAAAGCCAAATGAATAACCTCTTTTGCTATTACCTTTTCTTAGCTCACCTTATCTGCCACTTATCTTTCCTACGGAAAGGACCGGCCGTAGGCTTATATTCCATAAACACAAACTGAACAGCAAACAATTAAGAAGTCATAGGACTGTATTATTGATTTTCTACTCAATTGGCAAGTAGCCAGTTTTGGAATAAATATTATGCCTTGATGTGTAAAAATCTTTTTAAAAAAAATCGTCTGTTGAGTGATTTCGTGAAAAAGGACGGAAGTGGGTAACAAGAAGTCAAAGATTTGGCCGCCAGAGGTTACCGGACCATTTTCCGAGATGTCAGATGCGACTACTGTAAGCCTCGCTTTTTTTATAAATTTCCTTTAAATCGGTTTCATTCTCATTATTCCTTGGCAAGATTACTACTTTTTACATACACTCTTTGAAAGGTAATTTATTTAAAATTCTTTCATGAACTGAAATATGTTATCAAATTATACACGCCTTTACATTGCATTCTTGCTAACTACTAACTAGAATAACGCTTGATATAATGTGCACTACATTATATCAAGCGTTATTCTAATTACAATATAACTCTTAACTATAAATGAAGATTTATTAACGTAAAATAAAACAAATATGTTAAGTATTCTTAAACTATTTATTAAAAAATACACCTGTTTAGAACTGATGAACTACTGTTATGTACAGTATGTATAAACTTTACAGACGATCATACCTAAAAGACTGGAATCAAGTGAGAATTGTTAAAACCTAACATCAATTATTTAACCTAGTAGATCTCTTCTAAAGTTTGTTCCCAAAATGGGATTTTTTTAAACAAAACCTTTACGTTTTACGATGAAATTCGAAAATTCCAAAAGATTTTTGTAAATCAACTATTTCTCACATTACCTTATAACATTAGCTATCCATATTATACAATTTCACTTTACGTTATCTCACTATCTCCACAAAATTGCAGATTTCCGATGAAATTATAAAAAGTGTAATGACCTTCCTGTGCAGTAAGTGACGTTTGTTTGTTTACAAAATTTCCATCTCGATATGGAAAAACCTACAAATATCCTGGTATGTTTAAAAGTAAGGCTAGTTTTGCAATAAGGAAGCGACACATTATTTAATTTACAAAATACGTTTATAGACATTTATACATACGTAAGTTACAAAGCTTATGTTTAATAGTGACTGACAAGGTTGACTGACAAAGTTCAAGTGATGACTCCGAGCTCCTCCATGGTGTCGAGGTCGCGCAGCAGCATCTGTATCGTCTGCTTGGTGCGCGGAAAGTACTCCGCCGTCTCGTCGTCCTCAAACAACGGATCTTGGGATTCCAACTCTGTTCAGATGTAAAGAACAGTTAAATTCCCATCTAAACATTAGTTTTAAGATATTCATTTTCAGCTTACAAATAAATGTTCTATATATCACCGACCGATTGTGAAATT